>CM048744.1:476745317-476797817 GCA_026315105.1 Locusta migratoria | reverse complement strand
CGCGACCGAATGCACATATTTTAGTTCACGACCTATTGCACATATTTCAGTTCGCGACCGATCGCGCATATTTTCGTTCGCGACGGATTGCGCACATTTTACTTCGCAGCTCGGCCGCGAAGTAGGTCTCTCTTTTTAGTTCTTCCGCTCCTTTTGGCTCTTGCTACCGCTACTAAAACAGCTCTTTCTTTTCTTATGATAACTTTTTATATAATGATCATTGTTGCCCAAATGTGTGCTATTACCCGTATTTTTGGGAAGTTAGACATCAAATACTTAGGCAAATAAACCAGTTATGTAACTAGATTCCATTTTGTGTGCCAGCCCACCACAGAATTATAATGAAATAACAGGTTTTCGCTTGGTAGGCGATGTGAGATGTTTATTTTATTTAGCTTCAAAACATATCGATTTCGTCCCTATGATGGGACATCATCAGTGCAGAATTGCAAGTCATGATGACCTATGTGCTCTGCTTAAAAACATTTAAAGGTCTTGCCGGTACAAGTCACAACAATAAAATTTTGATTTTTATTGTTGTGACTTGTACCGGAAAGACCTTTAAATGTTTTTAAGCAGAGCACATAGGTCATCATGACTTGCAATTCTGCACTGATGATGTCCCATCATAGGGACGAAATCGATATGTTTTGAAGCTAAATAAAAGAAACATCTCACATCGCCTACCAAGCGAAAACCTGTTATTTCAAATAAACCAGTTATTTACACGTATTGGTGATACAATGGTATTCAACTACTTTGCATACAGAGTACTCGTAGTAAATATTATTCAAACACTGCTGAATGCATCTACATCTAAGTGGGATACTCTGCAA
Source organism: Locusta migratoria (assembly GCA_026315105.1). Taxonomy (NCBI): domain Eukaryota; kingdom Metazoa; phylum Arthropoda; class Insecta; order Orthoptera; family Acrididae; genus Locusta; species Locusta migratoria. The sequence continues at coordinate 476,796,981 of CM048744.1, read as the reverse complement.
ATCACATTTAAGTGCGTGGCAGTGGGTTCATCGATCCACCATTATACTATTTATCTCCCATTACATTCTCGAATAGCACGCGGGAAGAATGAACACCTGAATCTCTCCGCTCGAGCTCTGATTTCTCGTATTTTATTCTGATAATCATTTCTACCTATGTAAGTGGGACTCAACAATATATTTTCGCATTCGGAGGAGAATGTTGGCGATTTGAGTTTCGTAAGTAGCCCACGCCGCAGCGATAAGCGCCGTTGTTGTAATGATTCCCATCCCAGATCCTGTATCATTTCCGTAACGCTGTCTCCCCTGTATCTTGACAATACGAAACGAGCTGCCCTTCTTTGGACTCTTTCGATGTCCTCCGTCAAACCCACCTGATAAGGATCCCACACTGGGCAGCAATACTCCAAAAAATGGACCGACAAGCGTAGTGTAGTTCTGTTGCATGTTTTAAGGGTTCTGCCAATTAAACGCAGTCTTTGGTTCGCCTTTCCCACGACATTATCTACGTGTTCTTTCCAATTTAAGTCTGAAGTAATAGTAATTCCTAGGTATTTTGTGGAGTTTACGGCCTTCCCTTTTGACTGATTTATATTGTAAACAAAGTTTAACGGATTTCTTTTCCTACTCATTTGGACGTCTTCACACTTAGAAAAGAAAATTTTGTAGCAGTGACCTATGAAACTACAGCTGAGCTGCATCTTAGCTCGAAATGACGCGATTCTGCGCGCTCTCGCGTCTTCTCGCCGTTCTCCGTCAGTCTTCGGAAAAGGAGCGGACGAACTAAGAGGCGAGGGATCTGCGAACTAGTTCGCCTGCGGGAGCGGTCTTCCGAACTAGTTCGTTCGCGAACTACACAAGACTAGTGTAAATAGTTCCCAGCATCGGCAAAGTGTAGACGGCTTAATGATGCCAGTTTTTGTTAGCTTTGTCAATATTTCGGGAGGGGTTTGAACCCCAGAAACCACCCCCGTGGCTATATCCATGGGGGAGGGGTTTGGAGGAATCCTGTAGCCTCTCGTGCAGTTCCGAATTGTGGTGCCAAACGGAGGCAGAGTGTTTAGCAGTGAAGAAAGTGGGGAGCAGAGTGTTTGGCAGTGAAGAAAGTGGGGATTGGAGCGCGGTGGAGGCTGTGTCGGCGGCCTTGGAGCAGCAGCGGCAGGTTGTGTTGCGCGATCAGCCGGCAGTGGCGATGCGGCGGCCGTTGGAGCACAGCGCGCGGCCGTCGCTGGCGGCGCTGCGGCAGGGCGGGCTCACCTGCGTCTACCTGGCGTGCGCCGCCTGCGAGCGCGCCAGGCGCCGCCGACGACGACGGTCAGTCCACCTCTCTGCTGACACCTGCTCCGTGATTTGTGCCCGTTGTGTCATTATTACACTGCGCGGCGTGCTTCTGCGAGACACCAAACTGTTCCAAAGCAAACAGTGACGTTCCGTACTCGTATAAGTGCAAGTAGTACTAGCGCACTGACGGTTGCGTACACACAGGGAGTAGACAAAATACGAGGCGCGTCCAGAAACTAAGTTCCGTTTGGTAATATAAAACCAACGGGTACAGATACAGAAAAAATATTGGTAGTACAAAAATCTACAACTATTAAACTACTTTTCTACATAGCTTCCGAAATTTTGTAGCCAATTGTCAAAGCGGGCCGCGGTGGCCGAGGTGACTGAGGCGCGTCAGTCACGATCTGCACGGCCACTACGGTCGGGGGTTCGAATCCCCCCTCGGGCATGGATATTTGTGCCGTCCTTAGGACAAGCTAGTTCATAAGTAGTTTGTAAGTTTAGGGACTGATGGCCCCGTAGTTAAGCCCCATAAGCTATACAAACATTTGAACAATTGTCATAGGATAGCACAAGGTTTTGTGTGCCTTTTTCGTAGAATGTTGCCGCCTGTGTATTCAACCATGTGGTAACATATTCTTTCAGCTCGTCATCATCGTTGAAGTGTTGTCCACCAAGGACAGATTTTAGGTGTAAGAAGAGGATTACTGACAAAGATTTTTTTTTTTTTCACGATAATGCCTGACCTCACACACCGAATGTGACCAAGCAATTCTTACGGAAATTTCAATGGGTCCTGTTTGATCATCCTCCATACAGCTCGGACCTCTCTCCTAGCGACTTTCATCTCTTCTTACACCTAAAATCTGTCCTTGGTGGTCAACACTTCAATGATGGTAAAGAGCTGTTACCACATGGTTGAATACACAGGTGGCAACCTTCTGCGAAGGATGCATGCAAAAATTTATGGCACGCTACGACAAGTGCCTACAAAATTTCGGAAGTTATGTGGAAAAGTAGTTTAAGAGTTGTAGAATTTTGTGCAATAAAAATTTCTTCTGTATCTGTGTACAATTTCATTTTATTACCAAACGGAACTTACTTTCTGGACGCGCCTCGTATTACGATCACCTAACATGGACACAATATTTATTTATTACTAACTCTCGGGGGAACAAAGTGTCATTTTACAAAATTTTATCCATCTACGTTTGATTCTATATTTGGATCAATGTGTCGCAGTCATTGTTGATGAATGCAAGAGGAAATCGGCGACCAGTCGCACAATAAATTGTTTATTACACATCGATATCAAATACTTCCCAGCATCAGCAGTGTTACAGAGTACGACAGCATCTACATCTACATCTACATGGGATACTCTGCAAATCATGTTTAAGTGCCTGGCAGAGGGTTCATCGAACCACCGTTATACTATTTATCTCCCATTCCATTCTCGAATAACGCGCGGGAAGAATGAACACCTGAATCTCTCCGTACTGGCTCTGATTTCTCGTATTTTATTCTGATGATCATTTCTACCTATGTAAGTGATAGTCAACAATATATTTTCGCATTCGGAGGAGAATGTTGGCGATTGTAGTTTCGTTGGCACACCACGCCGCAGCGATAAGCGTCGTTGTCGTAATGATTCCCATCCCAGATCCTGTATCATTTCCGTAACGCTGTCTCCCGTGTATTGCGACAATACGAAACGAGCTGCCCTTCTTTGGATTCTTTCGATGCCCTCCGTCAAACCCACCTGATAAGGATCCCACACTGGGCAGCAATATTCCATAAAAGGACGGACAAGCGTAGTGTACGCAGTTTCTTTAGTAGTTCTGTTGCATCTTTTAAGGGTTCTGCCAATAAAACTCAGTCTCTGGTTCGCCTTTCCCACGACACTATCTACGTGTTCTTTCCAATTTAAGTCAGAAGTAATTGTAATTCCTAGATATTTTGTGGAGTTTACGGCCTTTACATTTGATTGATTTATCGTGTAAACAAAGTTTAACGGATTTCTTTTCGTACTCATGTGGACGACTTCACACTTCTCATTATTTACAGCAGGTATGTTTATCACAAATGTAATTTCCAAGAATGCTTGCAATCGGAGTCTCTCAGCCTGAAACGATATATACCGTACGCGCAACTCTAGGGCCGGTTTGTCAATCTCTCATTAATCTTCTCGTTAGTAAACGAGAAGATGCCTTTAACGTGCAGTTAAATGTGTTCGTTCAGTGCATTGCATTTGTCATTGCCAGATACACCTCTCGTTTGCTAACCTGAAGAAAACGAGAAGGTGCGATATATTTCGACTATGTTGGCAAGAGAAACAAATGAAAGCGCCGTCTGAATATACAGCTGTTCGCCATATATGACTATCACGGAAGAGGTTAGTAGACAGTTGTTATTTGGCGCTATGGAAAACAAACGTGAAAGAAGCTCGAATTTTACAAGAAGTTAGTGGGAGAGTGTTGTGTCCTTAATAGAGAAATATAAGGGTGCATTGGAATGTTAAAAAAAAAACCGACGCTACGACATAGAAAAAAAAAGCGTAATGATCGCGCGTGGCAAATGAATTCAATGCTGTCCAAGGAAGATGTAGGACAGCAAAATTGCATATAAAATAAAAAGTACGATAACATACTGACAAGTGCGTAGTACCGTAGTGCAAGCAATAACTTGCACATAGGCGAAAGTGCACTGTTCCTGTAGATCGGAGGAAGAAATCACATTTTAGACCTTACACTAGACGCAATAAGCATAAGTAAATACTGAATTAATAAGCTTGCAGACATAAATAACGTGTTCTCTTTTCTATTACGACAGATAACTTGCAAAATACATAACAATCTGTTGGACTCTTCAGATGGTCGTGGAGTTTTTCATGTAGCGTTTCCAAAATGGTCTTTAGAAGACGAAATTGCGTAACAAATTCTAAGTCATCCCAGCATTCAAAATGATTTGGGCGAACATAAAAACGTCTATGACGCTTTGTAGGGGCAATGACCTCTAGATCGTCGAAAATATTACATCGTCTTTATCAACCAAATATCTTCTTCCAGCCATTTTCATCATACTTATTCTCACTGAACTAGTCGTTACCCACAAGTCTGTATTTTGATATTGCAATAATATTTTTCAGGTTATGATGCGTTTCTGCAATATATAAAAAACACATCTACTAGCTACTGACTTTTTCATACGTGTAGTGCTTCTGTTATTTTGTTCGTAAATCGGTCTTATCACGTGAATATATTGCGGTATTTTAGCGCTTTTGAATCCTACCATTTTCATACAGATTCTCACGGTCTAACGGTCGTTAGCCGTGTAACGAGCAGAATTCTACTCGTTAACTTAATGGCCAGTTTCAGATCTTTTAACCTCAGGTTAACTCATAACGAAACATTGACAAACGCAATTCTCCGCTAACAAGTTAAAATCTTAGTCGGAACTTAACGAGACATTGACAAACCGGCCCTATATCGGTTACGCGGGCATTTATGCGCTAGATGACAAAATATGAATGTTTACATACTAATTATTCTGAGGAGTGGTAACGTAAAGCTGCGTTGACCTCGATATTTTTACAGCAGAATCGTGACACGTTATAGGTATTTTCGTAGAAATTTATTGAACAGTTCTGAATGATATACATTGTAATGTAATGTGGGGCATACTTTTATAGGTATCCATACAGTATATACTTCTGAGATGAGCGAGGAAAAAAACAACAATTTTATTTGTATAAATAAATAACATATCTATATACGACGGCTCATCTGAAAACGGGGATACCGTCCTTCGGCTTTGACCCGTGGCATCGGCGTGTTGTGTGCGTGCAGAACATGGATTATAGTTTAAGATTTTGTGTTAAAAGTGATCTGTAGCTTCCCTCTGATAGTGAGTTATATGTTAACAGAGAGGATTTTTTTTCTCCTCAAGTGATCGCCGAAGGAACGAATTTTTGGGATGAGCCTTGTATTTGATTATACTCCGTTGTTGTAATCTGTAATTTACCAGAATAACCACAAATTATTTATTATCTGATTAACTAAATGGGTGCCGCGGCGAAGTGCCGTTCCCCATCGGGGATTCGAATACCCCCCGGCTACGGATGTTTGTGCTGTCTTTAGTATGAGGTAGTTCATAAGTAGTTTGTAAGTTGAGGGACTGATGACCCCGCAGTTCAAAAGTTCAAATGTTTGTAGAACTAATAGGACTTGACTCCGAGTCCCTAAACTTACAAACTACTTTCGAACTAGCTTATACTAAAGGCGGCACAAACATCCATGCCGAGGGGGGATTCGAACCCCCGACGGGGAACTGCCTCGTGCATCGTAGCATAGCGCCTCAACGCGCTCGGCCGCTCCGCCGCGGCCGCTGTTAAGTCCCATAAGCTTAACAAACATTTGAAATAAATGAATGTGACTGTTTTACTTTCTCATAAGTCGCGCTTGCATAGCCGCGTAATCGATTTAGATTTGCACGTTCAATATATATCACTTCAGGCCGAGATACTTCGATTGCAAGCATTCTTGGAAATAGCCAGAGTATTGGTAACTACACCTGCTGACATACGCTGTAACAACGCTGTAACGCGCTGGAGTGGCCGTGCGCTCTAAGGCGCTTTGCTTCGAATTGCGCGTCTGCACCCGGTCGGAGGTTCGAGTCCTCTCTCGGGCATGTGTGTGTGTGTGTGTGTGTGTGTGTGTGTGTGTGTGTGTGTGTGTAAGTAGCCGAAATCGATCTGTTGTTATTATCGTCATAAACTAAAGGCTATGCCTTCTCGATTTAGCCACGTCGCTCTCTCCATTGCCATCCTCTTCCATTATTGGTATGATTTTAGGCCCATTTCGTCTTTGATGTTTTTATTGAAAATTGATCTTGGTACGCGTCTTGGTTCTTTTTTCCTAAATATATATTCTTTACAACTGGTTGTATCTCATTATGTGCCCTATCATTTCTGATTTTCTTCTTTATAAATACTTTAACAGCGTTGTAATCTCACTTCTGTTAACACCTGATCATTACTTTTTCTATCAAATAATGTTCAAATGTTTGTAAACCTATTGGACCAAACTGCTATAGTCATCAATCCCTAGACTTAGAAACTACTTTATCTAATCTACACTAAGGACAACACGCACATCCATACCCAATTTTACTCATCCATTATTCGAAAACTATGTCACTTAGCGACTTCCAACAAAGTCCTTGTGTATTTTCAAACCTTTTCGCAACTTTCTCTCTCCCACAAAATAATGGAAGGAAAAACTGTATCGCTTATTACATTTCCCCAGTTCATGTGGTCAATCTTCCGTATCTGTCGTGATCCTTTCATTGATTACTTTTTAACTCGTACCACTATTCTCAACTAACTTTCCAGAAAAAAATCTACATGTACCACTAATGCACCTGCAAAAGCAAATCACTGTATGGGACATAGTTGAGGAGATATGGCGAGAGAAACTTGCAGGCGTCAAAAACTCTTCCGATTACGTTGGCGTGCAGTGAAAATTCAACATCAGATGTGGCGTTTAAATTTATTACTACTTTTTACTTTTCAGGCGTCATTCTCAAAAATCACTGAATCTAATATCGGACACAGAACTAAAAGGTTACGTTATAAACTAGAAATGCTTAAAAAACTAACCTAAAAGGGAGCTTAAATTACCCTACATTCATCCATTATATGACAATGAGAGCTCTTGGTGAATCCCAATAAGCTTTAGACACTATTTCAAACAATATTTAAAAAATTTCTCGATTAAATGCTTAAGTCAATTATTTAGTGTATTAATTATTTGTAAGGTGATCAGATGTTTAAGCCGTACTGTACATGGAAATTAGATTCTTTAAGGATCGGAGTTTTTGCTAATGTGTTCATCCATCTCGAGAATAGAGAATCTCTACGCTTTTCACCTGTTGTGAATATCGTACATTTTTTGTACAATTTCACATTTGCTAATGTAATTTACATTTATTAATTTTCGAGTTACGATAACATGCTATGCTGATTGGAAAGTGCATATTCATTTACCTCACTCGTTCCTGTTGCGATTGGTGAAATTTAAGGCAGCTGTCAGAGAAGAAAACGAACAGCCGACCACAGGTCTCTGTTGTCACGAAAATATGGAATTGTTCTGCGGAACGCTGTAGCATATATTTTATGGGCTATCGGAATCGCATCCAAAACGATTGACGTGCAACGCTGCATCAGTTACTAGCATAGCTTTTCGTTGCAACTTTACTGAAGCTATACGTGTCGAAAGAGTAGAGTCTGAGCGCAGTGTTCACGTGGCCTCAACGCTTGCCATCACTGGATCGTAATACATTGTTTGCACTACGGCAGACGACTATTTGCTTGTAGGTCAGCCAATAAGCACTAGCGATTTGTTAATTATAACGTAAATCTTTCTCAATAGCCGAGCTGGAATGGCCGTACGCTCTAACGCGCCTTGCTGCAGAGTGCGTGGCTGCCCCGCCTTCGTAGATTCGAGTCCTCCTTCGGGCATGGGTGTTTATGTTATGTTTGTAATGCTTATGGGACTTCACTACGGGGTCATCAGTCCCTAAACTTACAAACTACTTATGAACTACTTACGAACTAGGACGGCACAAATATCCATGCCCGAGGGGGGATTCGAACCCCCGACGTTTATGTTATCCTTAGCATAAGTTAGTGTAAGTATGAGTTATATATATGTGGGGTCTGTTCTTTCGGACAGGGAATAATCCTTTCTTCAGTGCGGAGGCACTCCTAGGCCCTTACTCTCACGGGAATTAGTACAAAGTGACTACGAGTTTGAGTTCTAGTGGGCAAGGTAAAGTTGCGAATTTGTATCTGACGGGAGGCGTGCATGAGTAATTCCGCGCAGGTGTGATGATCGCTATGTCCCCAGTGTTGTAGGATTCAGCGCAACTGCCTAGAAAGTAGGAGACCCGGGTTCGAATCCCGGCTGGGTACACATTTTCAACTTTACCCATTCGCAGTTAATGTCATACATCCCGTAAATATGATTAGTGTCAGTATCTTATTAAATTAGACAACATTGTCAGAGGAGAAAAACAGCGATCTATTTGGTATGATTAATATTACAAAAAACAGTCTTGATCGCAAAAATTAACAGTTTCTATTTACCGGTTTCGATCTGATGTAGGTCATCTGCCAGCAGAACAGCCCAGCCCAGCCGAGTCCAGCTCTGCCCACATGGGCTATTTGTTATTCCGAAGATGACCTACATCAGGTCGAAACCGGTAAATAGAAACTGTTAATTTCTGCGATCAAGACTTTTTTTTGTAATATTAATCAGTGTGTTATCTTGAAATGCGGGCATCCGCAGCCAAATGTTGTCATTATCAGATTCTGTCCGTTTTGATAAGCATAAGTTAGGGTAAATAGTGTGTAAGGTTTGGGACTGGTGACCACAGCAGTTTGGGACCATGGCTTTACAAACATTTAAACATTTTTCTTCCTGAATAATCTCTCAACCTGAAAACCAGATCAAAATCGTTATAGTAGTTCCTGAGACTTTTGTCATATTGTAAATACAATGTAAATTTGCAACAGCAGAAATATTTTTTTGTAATGCAAGCACTAATCATCAATTTTCTAATCTTATTCTTTACTTGTACTATGGAATCTTGCTTCTTGCCACATCAAATGGTGAAAGTGCTAAGATACCAAACTGCTGAGATCATCGGCCTCTAGACTTATAAACTACTTAAACTATCTTATGCTAATGACAACACACACATCCATGCCGAGGGAGGAGTCGAACCTTCTATTGGGAGCAGCCGCGCAATTTGTAGCATGACGCCTTAGACCACGCCCAGGAAATACATTATAGGTTTCGCAAGAATCAAAATAGGTATAAAAATGACGTTTCTTGACTGCATCGGGTTATAAGCTTTATTTTGTCACGGTGCCAATGATACAGACCTTATATTGTTACATTAATTTCAACTTGATGCCTCCAACCCTTCCCGAGAAGAAAGTATCTGAAGTCGGAGAGTCATACAGACGAACAACAAAGTGATCCTATAAGGATTCCGCATTTACCTATTAAGGCACACAAACCTAAAAATAAGGTTATTGCCCCTACATAAATACTCTGAAAAACGCTGTTCACTGCGTGACAGAAGACTTTCACATCGTGAAAGTGTAGTTTCCACCATTTTCAGACAAGTCTATCAGGGTGATAAGGCAATAGTACTTTCCCCAAGAAGAAGAAAATTCTCATATCTCGGTGTATGATCAATAATAATGGAGTCATAATCACATCACAGAATAATGTCTACTAAGTTAGTTAATTGTGTTAAATTGTCACAAAACTGAATTACCGCACTGTCAACAAATTCAAGACTTTCGTGGATCACAGCCATTAGGGTGTGCGTAGACACAATCCATTTCTGCTGCCCCACTAAGCAGCAAAGATTGTGGGACAGTGGAGGCAGAAAACTAATTATTCTCTTCATGAAAGCGAGAGTCTTCACTATAGTATGTATTGTGACTTCTACGCACTGCAGTAGTGGACATTCAGCATGGACGTCAATGATTTCAGACAATGCAGTTGCCGCAGCAGTTATTTGCGTGAATACCATTATTTCAGTTTTGACGCAATTTCGCTTCCCCATTATTACCCATACGCCGTGAACATTTTGTCTATCACGTTGTCTTGTTACTGATATTTGACAGTGTATTGTCTCCACGACTGGCTCAGTAGCCTAATTACCAAGTTTCATCAAAATCAAATGTTCAAGTGTTTATAAGTCTATGGAACTTAACTACTATGGTTGTCAGTCCCTAGGCTTACAAACTACTTAAACTAACCTAAAGACAGCACACACACCCATGTGTGAGGGAGGACTCCAACCTCCGACGGGTAGCATCCGCGTGCTCCGCAGCAAGGCGCTATAGAATGCTCGGCCATTCCACTGCGGCAACATGTCTTTATTAAATTTCACGTGTGAAAGAGGTACAGGCAGGATTCTTCTCATAGCGTTCAACGCTGGGATGCTATTCCGATAATGGAGAGCATTGGCAATATTGATACACATTAAAAAGGAGAACGGACAAGGCGAAATAGAAGGTTATGTTGGGGGGGTGTTGTGTGCTTTTGTTGTCCATTACCGATCCATTATCCTTACTACCAAACTAATGGCGCGTAGCTGAGCGTATTTGGTCAGACGGCTAGGTACACTCTGTAATAAAAGCATTTAGCGATCAACATAGAACAAACACGATCCTACGTCCGCAAAGACCCTAAGAAAAGAAGAGAGAGAAAAATAACATGGCTTTGTGGATAAAAAATTACCTAGAAAATAGGAGACCCAGGTTGGAATTCCACGTTGGCAGAAATTTTTATTCAGTGAGATACGAGGGTAAGTCGAAAATTATCCGCAATGTAGCTTAACTTTTATTGGAATAAAAATAGGACACTTACCTTCGTTTTTATGTAGTCTCCTTGATTTTCAACGCACTTAGTCTATCGTTGCACAAGATTCCTGATACTCTTAGAAAAGAACGTTTTCGGTTGGCAGCGAGCTATTCCTGTACCGCGTCCTCCACTTCTTGGTCCGAGGTGAATCAACGATCCGTTAATACCTCTTTCAGTGGAACACACTAGTCAGAAGGGTCAAGATCAGAATGAGTCATTACTACGAACTTAAGCTTCCGAAACCTCTCAACAGTGTGGGCAGCTGTACGTGGACGGGAATTATCGTGTCTTTCCACAGTAGTCCTCAGCGTTTGCTTCGAATTGGAGGCTTTAAAAATGTTAAAATGCTTGTAATTCTATCGGACCAAACTGCGTGGTCATCAGTCCGTAGCTTACAAACTACTTAAACCTAGGTAAACTAACCTAAGGACAACACACGCACCCATGCTCCAGGGAGGCTCGAACCTCTACGGCGAGCAACCGCGCGCTCCGCAGCGAGACGCTTTAGACCGCTAGGGTACTCTACCGCGGCATTGGAGGCTTTAGCTTGTGGTTGATTTAGAAGGCAGAACCATGACTAATTAGGAGACGACGGATCACTTCACGTGCATAGTCACTCGTCTGTCTAAAAGAACCTTGCCACGTGGAAGCTCAGTATTGTTACCATTTGTGGCCGTCAATGGCCGTTCGGATCCTTCACCATGAGTAACACTTGTGCGACCGTTTTACAATTTCACAATCTATTAGTAGACACTCCGCTGTGACACTATTCCCGTATTGTGCCGACAGTCTTTGATGGTTTCTAATACATCTTCTGGCCGAGGGGACTGAGGCGCTCCAGTCACCGTGCATGGCCACTACGGTCGGGGGTTCGAATGCCTCCTCGGGCATGGATATTTGTGCCGTCCTAGTTCGTAAGTAGTTCATAAGTAGTTTGTAAGTTTAGGGACTGATGACCCCGTAGTTAAGTCCCATAAGCTTAACAAACTATTTGAACATTTTAATACATCTTCCGACCTTGACACATCTTCCTCTTTGGTGCAAACTTCTAATGGAATGAGGGGACTGTTAACCCAAAACATCATAAAAATAAAATAAACTTGGACAGATTCAGGATGAACAACGTGAGAAACGTTATAGCTACAGTGCGGTTAATTTTTGACTTTCCCTCGCAATATTGAGAGTAGATCAGTCTGAGGAACTTGTATTTATTCAATAACGATTTTAGTTATTAAAAATTAAATATCCGGGTAGAACATGAACGCTTAGCTACCCGCCGTCAGTTTTGTAGTTAGGATAATGCATCGGTACACATCCCTCCCCAACATAAACTTCTATTTCGACTTGTCCGTTCTCCTTTTTAATGTGTATCAATATTGCCATGCTGTCCATTATCGGAATAGCATCCCAGCATTGAACGCTAGGAGAAGAATCATGCCTGTACCTCTTGCACCTTAAAGTAATAAATACTGTACTCTTCCCTCCCTCTTCCTTTAATATTAAAGTAAGGGTCATCTCAGAGAGCGGAATAACAGCGGCATACCCTTCTGTGTTGCAGTGAGCACCTGTACGAGCCGATCTCTCCGCCGCCGGAAGTCACCAAAATGACGGACAAGGAAGCGAAGTCGGCGGTGGCGGCGGAGATGTCGGACGTGGACATGGCCGACGACCTGGCCGACGAGGAGATGCTCAAGGACGTGGCCGACCTGGGCCCCAGCTCTGCCAGCGCGGACAGCCGCGAGCAACGCTTCCTGCGCGCCGCGCTCGAGGACAGCCTGGGCGTGCCCGACGACGGCACCGAGGAGGACGTCGCCATGGCGGGCCCGCAGCTCGGAGACTCGCCCAACGGGCAGCCCGCCGCCGCCGCCGCCGCCGCCGCGGAGGCGGAGCGCCGCTACATGGCGACGCCGACGCCCACCACGACGACCGAGTCGCGCACCGACTGCGACGTCAACACCAGCCAGCTGGACTCGTCGGGCCTGGAGGACCTGCCGCTCAAGCGCGGCGCGCGCAAGCGCATCACGGCCGAGCCCGAGGCGGCGCACCTGGGCCTGCAGCAGCGCATGCGCGCCCAGGCCGGCCGCCTGCGCTCCAAGATCCGCGGCATGTCGCGGCCCAAGTTCTCCATGCCCGACCGGCCCAAGTTCAACCTCCCCGAGCGGCCAAAGTTCAACCTGCCGGAACGGCCCAAGTTCAACATGCCCGACCGCCCCAGGTTCCACCTGCCGGACCGGCCCAAGTTCAGCCTGCCGGAGCGGCCCAAGTTCAACATGCCGGAGAGGCCCAAGTTCCACCTCCCGGAGAGGCCCAAGTTCCACATGCCGCAGCGGCCCAAGTTCACGATGCCGGGCGCCGCCAAGACGACAGAGGAGGAGGGGGAGAAGAAGAAAAAGAAGAAGCCGACGAGCAGCATCCGGAGGCCGCTGCGGGACCGCGCCTCCACCGTCTCCACGGCGTCGTCCACGGCGGGCGGCCACAAGCGGCTCTTCGACTTCGACTTCAGGTCCTACCCGCGCATCTTCGACCGCGCCAAGCGGTCGCGCGACTACGCCACGTCGTCGCCCAAGGCCGGGCCGCGGAAGCTGACGCCGCCGCCCCAGCAAGTGCGGGTACGTTCTGCCGCATGCTGCTGAGCGTCGACTGATCTGGATCTAAAGGAGGGGGGACACCGGGGATTCTCAGAGGGAGCGGCAAATGGTCTCCAAGGCGAGGTGACGTTCCCCTTATGAGCGGGATCAGAGGAAGGGGGCCCCATAAATTAGAACACCACTGAACGGGAGGAGGTTACCCAAACAAGGGAGGCTGACCGGGGGGCTGGGGGGAGCCCCAACAAAGGGGCGCCGACACAGAGTAACATATACAGAGAAGCAGCCCCCCCCCCTAAACCACTGTCCTACGCTCCCCTCGTAGTTCCGTAAGATGCTAGCAGGTGTCAGGCAGTTCCCTGGCTTAGTACCGGTAGACCACACTATAGGTACTTCTTAGGGTGCCTCTTGCACGTCAGAGGGTAGCGTGGAGGGGAGGCTGAGGGGAGAGCTCGCGCCGCCTGCCACGAGGCCACGGCTGTGTTCGGCTTGCTGGCGTTTGAGGGGAAGTGGTGATGGGGACAGCCGCTACCTGCCGCCTGCTCTGGCCAGTTTTAAAGGGCTGCTTCTGACCGCAGCACCATCATGGGGAATCTTACGGAACTGCTAAAATCCCCCTGCCCTGCACCCCTGAGCGTGGGACCGGGCCCTTACGGATGTTTCCCGTCTGTATATATTTGTCTGTGGCGCAGAGTATGTAGAGAGAGGTGGGACGTGAAGTCGACGATCAAGTTTGTGGCCCGGTTGGAAGTGTCTTACATCCAGCATTGGCATCGATTCTGTATAGTAGTGCAACGCGGAAAATTTAAAAAAAAAAAAAAAAAAAAAAAAAAAAAAAAAAAAAAAAAAAAAAAAAAGTTCAAAGATTTTTAAATCTATGGGACCAAACTTTTGTGTCTCGTTGCCGCCGGTTGTCCTAGGTGTCGGTGGTCGAGTAGAGAGAGACCGACACGGGGAAATAGGATGCACGCATGTGCGGGTACAGAGTCTGAGGTTACCAGCCAGTGGGACAGTAGAAACTAGAAACACTAAGCTAGATTAGCACAAGCTATATATTTCGTAGAACTATTCCAATACTTAACTTGGAGAGCAGTAAACTAGTGGAATGCTGGCACATAGTTGAACTACATAGAGGCCTGCCTACTGATGACTTTTCTAGTGCTTGTTTGATTCCCAAGTGACCGATAGAGTTCAGTGGTGGCCACGAGCGGGGTTGCAGCAGAGGGCGCTCGTGGCCGACGTCGTAAGAACGCCGCGCCGTGCTTGCATGGCGGCGCGCGGCGAAAGTACGTGGCGCGCACTTCAGACTTGTGCTATACTATACTAGATGTTACTAGATGTTACTATAAAATAATTATACTTTATCGAGATTTCGACATTTGAGGGACTAACAAGTAGATTTGGTAGTCTTTACCATACGTGCACGAGTCATAATACGTCCGAGATGACAAATCTTATTCCAAAATAATTTACTGTATAAGGAAATACGCAGTTACAGAAGTTACTATAAAATAATTATACTTTATCGAGATTTCGACATTTGAGGGACTAACAAGTAGATTTGGTAGTCTTTACCATACGTGCACGAGTCAGAATACGTCCGAGATGACAAAACTAATTCCAAAGTAATTTACTGTATAAGGAAATACGCAGTCACAAATGTTACTACAAAATAATTATACTTTATCGAGATTTCGACACCTCTATGGGTGTCTTCACCAGAAAATAAAATTATGACCTAGAAATGAAAAATAAATAGCCTATTAGAAAATATTACATGAAATAATTTAAAACAGAAAATTAATAATGACAACGGTCAAATTATGTATGTCATTTGACCGTTGTCATTATTAATTATCTGTTATAAACAAATTATTTCATGTAATTTTTTCTGATATACTGTTTGTGATTTATTTCTGGGTCATAATTTTATTTTCTGATGAAGACAACCATAGAGGTGTCGAACTCTAAAGTATAATTATTTTAAAACAACCGGTTGGGGCTGCATTTTTCCTTATAGAGTAAATTACGCTGTTACGGTTGCTGCTTTAAACAATGTTCATAATCCAAAATAACTGGAATCCCTACTGTCAGGACCACCTATTTGGACACTCATACTTTGCCAATGGCTCATGAACTAGGGCGTGGCTTTCACAACGTACACAATGAACCAGGGAGGCACTAAACATTTTATGCAACTAACTGAAGTGTAGTAACGATTATAGGGACGGGTAATGTTAATACCAACTGAAAAATGCTCCTGCTGGAGCCCAAAAATATCGAATATGTTCCTGTATAAAACATTGTGGCATAAGAGTGGCAAATCAGCTGTTTCGGTCCTCATTCCTCCTTCCTCACCAGAAATTTTGTCTTGTGTACATATTCGCTCTCCTTCAACACAAAACAGAGTAAATACTTTTGTCTGGTCTCTCACTGTAAAGAAGTTTACTTACACAGTATCTCCATTTCGCTGTCACAATCTATTGTCTCCCACTGGCATTTTTTCCTGTCTCCCCTACTAGCACTATCTTCATCCCTTTCTCTCGGTCTTCCTTACCACTGTATTTGCAACTTGTACTGTCTTTCTGATATTGTCTGTGTCTCATTCTCTTTTTTTCAAATTGGCATTCTCTCTTTCTGTCTCACAATCTGCTGTCTGTCTATTCAGTCAACATTGTTACATGTCTCTGCGGATGGATTATTGGGTGTTGTAAACTCTGGACAGAGAAACTTTGCTAAGGCATACTTTAAATCAACCATACGCAAAATCTACACTTTGTGTTTTTACCTCTCTAAACTCTTTGAAATATTTTGCAATAATTTGATACTACACGGTAACCGTAACGAATAAGAAAAATTAGATAAACCCATTATCGCACGAAGATACGAAACAGTAAGATATAAAAACTCCGTGTTTTTCCGCTGAGTAGCTGTCTTGTAATAGCAGTCCGTTATTTCTCAGTCAAATTGGCACTTTTGGTAATCAAATATCATGATTATTCGCGTGTATCTCAATAATGGATAGCAATTTTCGAAAACGGGAAAAAAGTCTTTTTAGAAAAATGGCTACATGATAAATTTTTGTAATTTGAGCCATTGTGTGGTTGATTTGATTGATTTGATTTTTTTCAGGGAAGCCAAAACAGTCTTGGTCCAACCCGCCTCTGCCCGCACCGAAACTAAGCTTATTGTGCGGTATCGGTCCCTGAATATCTAGTAAAGCCAATCAATGCCCTTGAACAGTGCAAGGAGTCCCTTTACCAGTTCTTTATTAGACACAATTTCTTCGGGTCTGGTTGTCCCAAATGTTCTGTGCCTTTTACTCTCCAATGCAATGCATTCGAAGATTAGATGTGATGCAGTTTCATCACCGTCATCACAGATCCTACATTTAGGGTCCTCTTCCGTTATTCCCATTGTATGTAGGTGTTTTTTGAAATTCCCATGGCCTGTCAGCAATCCAACCATGATTCTAATCTCTCTCCTGTTCAGACCCAGGATTGCAGAGCTTCTTTTAAAACATGGCTTTGGCATCATTACCTTGCCATGTTATTGTTGATGGACTTTGGTCCAATATTCTACGTGCTGTCTTCTGAGCCAGTTACGTAGCTCCAATCTGATCATTGCCTTGGTGATTGTCAGGGCAGGTTCCGGACCAATAAATGGAGTCTTTGCCCCCATACTGGCTAATTTGTCGGCATGTTCGTTGCCACTGATCCCCGAGTGGCCAGGGACCCACAATAGGTTTACTCTATTGCTTTCCCCTAGCTCCACCAGATACCTGTGACATTCTGCAACAATTTTAGACCTTGTTGCAGGAGCTACCAGTGATCTCAGGGCTGCCTGGCTGTCTGAATAGATATAGATGCTACGATCTTTGTAGCACCTACGCAAATTCTCCTCCACACACACCCTGATGGCAGTGATTTCGGCCTGGAATACTGAGGCCAGTTTCCCTAGAGAGATGACGCCCTCCAGTCTTGGCTGCACCCTGTATACCCCGGCCCCAACGCCGTGGTCTGATTTTGACCCGTCAGTGAACCAGACAATATCCCCCGTACGGTGTCGAACTATTTTCTCCCACTGCTCCCTACTTCCAATTGTTATATTGAAAGGCTTGTTGAAGCAGTATGGGGTTTAATATAGTCGGCTGGCATTTCCCCAACCTTTACTATATTTACCTCACTCACTATTTTAGTGTGATATTGTGTGGTTAGTTATTTAGATATTTTGCGGTCCACAGTGGATTTTTTTATATATATAATTTGGGCCTATTTACTGTAACTTTGAAACTTTGTATTTCGGTAACTGATAAAGGTACCAAAACAATTAAAAGGTTAGTTTGATCATATAATCTTAAGAACATATGGTAAAAATTTAGACGATCTGCAATGAATAAACCTGCAGATGTGGGCCATAATACAATCTGTAGTTTTTGTGCCCAAATTCACTATTTTTCGTGGTTTTATTAGGAACGACCCATACAAATGATGCTTTTATAAGCTTTATAAAGACCACTCCAGACCTCATGCACTGCAAGGTACCTTACAGCGCACGGCAATGCCCGCGTGGCGGGAAGTGTGTAATGCTTATGTTCAAATGTTAACTACTGGTTCATCAGTCCCTAAACTTAAAAACTACTTATGAACTACCTTATACTAAAGACGGCACAAATATCCATGCCCGAGGGGGGGGATTCGAACCCCCGACCGTAGTGGCCGTGCAGACCGTGACTGAAGCGCCTCAGTCTCCTCGGCCACCGCGGCCGGCTGTAATACTTAAATTTTGAAACTGTACAGTAGGATAGCTACAGCATGGAAATATTTTTGACGCGTATACAAATGATCACTAAGGGAAAGGTATCTAAAAGAGTTTACCCCATATCTTTACGACAAAACGAACCCGAGATATGGGTGCCTGGAGAATCGCAATTCTGCACTCTGCGCTGTGAACATTTTAATACCGTGCACCGACAATCAAGGAAAAATCACATTAGGCATTCTTCTCAAAAATCCCGTGTTAAATTCTCAAAACACCTGAGTAGTGATTCACCTAATTAAAAGTCAATTGTCCTTTCGACTGAATAGCGGACGAAGGGGAGTGTAATAACAATAATAAAAAAGGCAAAGACAAAGAATAGGACAAAACTGTCGTCGAAGTATTTCAAAGCCGTGGTGGAATGGCCGTGCGCTCTAAGCCGCCATGCTGCGGAGCGCTTGCTTGCTTCCTGTCAGTGGTTCGAGTCCTCCCTCGAGCATGGGTATGTTAGTGTTGTCTTTAAGTTATTTTGATTTAGTTTAAGTAGTTTTTAAACCTAGGGACTGATAACCACAGTAGTTAAGTCCAGTAGATTTACGTACATTTGAATTTGAAACATTTCAAAACGTATTTATCTATTCAAATGAAATTGGTTCAATTTCATGTTGACGCCTAGTACAGGAATCGTTTGTGAATTAATTGAAATAAGACAGTCACAGTTGTAAATGTCTCTTTTTGTCCTTGTGAGGCATTCTCAGATTACATAAAAAGTAAAATGTGATGTGATGAACCACAAACCCTCAGTACTGACACAAAAGAGTAGTCTCCTAAAAAGGTTAGATATCAATGCTCTTTTGTGGCAGCTTTTATGGTTACTGGTTCACCACATCACTTTTTATATAATCAGAGGATGCCTAACAAATGTGAAACATTTCACTTTCAGAAATAAATTCCAAACCGAGATTGTCTCATTTTAATAAATTTATTTGTTCGGGAAAATTCACAATTACAACTCATGAAATAGCGTCTTTTTACTTTATCCTTTGTGTCTTCTACACTGAAAAATATTTTTATCCCCAGTTTATTCTGATATTTTCATTGTTGAAATAATTTTCATTTTAAACTTGCTATCTTCGAGTTCTTATTTATGCATATTGAAGGCTTCTTTCCTGCACAATTTAAACAATTTCACTTTCAGACACTTGTGCTCTCGTGAACCGTGTTCCACTGTGGTTCAGAATCCATTTAAACTGTAGGTCCCCCTATAACTGGCTGCGTAACTCAGTTCAAAGGTCGGGGGAATGCAACAGCATACCATCTCCAAGGGGACCATACCTAGTAACGTACCGTGGTGTTCGTATTGATGACTACTTTACCTTAGTACGACAACTGGCACACCGGCCCTGGTGCAACTTTTCTGTATCATGAAATCAAAGTAAACAACAGTATGAACATTAATTTAACATGAAAGACACGAAATCCATTTCTGTGACAGGAATAACCCCAGCCAAAATAGGCGAACCTCCGATGTTAACAGATACCGTTAGAATCCCCTATGCGCATGCGCTTTGTGCAGTATACTCGGAAATTTAGAACTCCACACTCGGCACAATCTTTCCCTCAGAAACATTCGCAAGGACGTTGGCGGCTTATTATACACAGCACAAATGGTGCATGCACTTCGAGTAGACGTTTTCCACCAAAAAGGCGCTCGTATAGAACAAGCTTAAAATTGCGTTGACGCTCCGTCTAAAGCTAAACTCCGTCCTACACTGGCCTCGAAACACCCATCGGGTTCTGACCCACCGCCGTCTCACTCACCACTCCGATGGCGTCAGCGCCCCGCACTCCCGGCCGTGTGTCGGTTTTTGCGAACGGAGCTGCTGCTTCCCAATCAAGTAGCTCCTCAATTGGGCTCACTTGGGCTGAGGGCTCCCCGCTTGCGGCAGACCAGGACTTTCACCCATCCAAGCACTAGCCAAGTCCGACGGTGCATAACTTCGAATCGCTCCTTACGTCTACTCCCAGATATTTTGTGGAAGTAACTGCTTCAAGTGTTTGTCCTGATATTGTGTAATTATATGATACTTCATCTTTCTATGTAAACGCAGAACTTAATATCTGTTTATGTTTACGATCATCGCCATTCTCTTCCCCATGTGTCGTTACGCCGCAGATCCTCCTGCATTTCCCAGCCGGCCGCGGTGGCCGAGGGGACTGCGGCGCGTCATTCGCGGTCTGCACAGCCACTACGGTCGGCGGTTCTAATCCCCCCCTCGGGCATGGATATTTGTGCCGTCCTTAGTGTTAGCTACTTTAGGTAGCTAGGTGGCGTGAGTAATTATGCGGTGACTGAATTCAAGACTATAATTTGTTTACAAGCAGAACATAGATTATAGATAAAGATTTTGTGATAAAATTGACCTGTAGCTTCACTCTGATAGTTATGGGTTAACAGAGAGTTTTTTATATTATTATTACTTTCGCAAGTCATCGCCGAAGGCGCGAATTTTTGGGATGAGCCCTGTGATCGATGGTACATTCCGTTGTTGTTATCTGTAATTTACCAAGATAACGACAGATTATTTATTATCTGATAAACTAAGTGAGAGCCGCGGCGGAGTGGCATAGCGCATTGAGGCGCTATGCTCCGTTGCGCGAGCCCGTTGCCCGTCGGGGGTTCGAATCTCCCCTTGGCCATGGATGTTTGTGCTGTATTTACTATAAGGTAGGTCATAACTAGTTTGTAAGTTTAGTGACTGATGACCCCGTAGTTAAGTCCCATAAGCTATACAAACATTTTTGCATTCCGCAACCCTTTTGCAGGGTTGCGACTTCTCGGCATGCTACAGCATCATCCGCAAAAACCCTCATTGTACTTCAATGTTATCTACAAGTCATTTAAATGTGTTGTAAAAAGCAATGGTTCCTTGTGCACGCCATAAACATGTCTGAAGACCCCTTCCCATTGAGAAAGACATCCTGCGTTCTGTTAGCAAGAAAATCCAGTCGCACAGTTGCTATTATATTCCATGCTCTCGTACTTTGTTCATGAAGCGACAGAGCGGAACCGTGTCGAACGCCTTACGAAAATCAAGAAACATGGAATCTACCGGTAGCTTGCATCTACTGCCCCCTGGGTCTCTTTGATGAATAACGCGAGCTGGGTTTCACATGATCGTTGCTTTCGGAAACTGCGTTGATTCCTAAAGAGAAGATTTCCGGTCTCCAGTAAAGTCATGTTAATGGAACACAGAACCTGTTCCAGAATTCTGTAACTAACCGAAGTCAGAAACATAGGCCTATAGTTTTAAGCATCTGATCGACGACCCTGCATGAAAATGGGAATAACTTTTTTTCCGTATCCTTAGCAACGCTTCGCCCCTCTAGAGACCAATGGTACACTGTTGCTAACAGCGGTGTAATGGCGATGCGGTTCTAGGCGCCAATTATGGTCTGCCAACTGCTCCCGCCGGAGGTTCGAGTCCTTACTGGGGCATGTATGTGTATGTGTTGTTCCTAGGATATGTTTCAGTTAGTTTAAGTAGTCTGTACGTCTAGGGACCAAAGACGACAGCAGTTTGGTCAAATAAGTTTACAAACTTTTTTAAAATCCCATTCCTCTGTTGAACGATTTCAATTACTTTTCTATCCTTCTGACATTTATTTCAGTATCTGTCATTTTGTCACCCGTGCGACGATTTAGAGGAGAAACGATAATGCATCTTCCTCCGCGAAACAACTTTGGAAAAAGACATTCAGTATTTCAGCCTTTTGTGTGTCATCTTCTCCTTCGACGCCGTTACGGCTGCAGAACATCTGGACATACGGTTTCGACCTGTTTATTGATTTTACATAGAACCAAAATTTCTTAGGACTTTCTGCCAAGTCGGTACACAGACTTTGCTTTGGAAGTCATTGAACGCTTCTCGCATGACCCTTCTTATGCTAATTGTGACATCGTTTGCATTTTACTTGTCTGCAAGACTTTGGCTACGTTTATATTAGTAGTGAAGTTCGCTTTGCTTTCGTAACAGTTTCCTAACTCGGCTGTTGAACCACAATGGATCTATGCCAACTCTCTTAACTTTATTCGACACATACTTTCTAACGCATATTATACGATGCTTTTGAACTTCATCCACTGATGCTCAACACTCATTGCAAGAAACGAAACTTTTATCTTCAGCAGTCAAGTACTGTGAGATCTGCCTCTTTTCCGTTCTTCTTATCAGGAAGATCTTCTTACCTTTCTTGATATTTATATTTATAGCTGTATTTATTGATGCTGTTACGGCCTTATAATAGCCTATTTCCTGTTTTCCTCTGAGTCGAAAACTTCCGACATAGTTGTCATCAGCAGGTCTACGACGTTACCTCCAAGAGTCGGCTCTCTATTTAACTGCTCTCACATGTTCCACTACTACAGTTGCTGGGCCAGGAGGTCTATAAAACATTCAGTGACCATATCAGAGCAACTTTTCACGCTGATCTTTCCCGTTTTGGATCTGTTCTAATTTCACTCGATACAAACATAATTTTTGTCGCTATAAACACGCCTCTTCTTTAAGTGTTCAGTCTATCAAAAAATGTTTTAATGTTTGTATAGCTTAACTACGGGGTCATCAGTCCCTAAACTTACAAACTACTTATGATCTAACTAATACTAAGGACGGCACAAATATCCATGCCCGAGGTGGAATTCGAACCCCCGACCGTAGTGGCCGTGCAGACTGTGACTGGAGCGCCTCAGTCCCCTCGGCCACCGCGGCCGGCGTTTAGCCTATCTCTGCAGTATATGGTCCAGTCTGAGTTTAGGATTTCTTTACTATTGAAATCTGGTTTGAGCCAGCTTGCCGTCCCTAGTACTACTATGTGCACGTTGTGATCACTTAAAAGTGATAGTTCCGGGATATTTCCGTAGACGCTCCTGCTATTAACGATTACTATATGAACCTTTGCTTTCTCCGTTCTGTTGTGCCAAGTGCTTCCCTGTCCGGAATCAGGAGGCATTTATAGGACCTGTGGAGGGTTCCCAATCTTTAAAAAAAAAAAAAAAAAAAAAAAAAAAAAAAAAAAAAAAAAAAAAAAAAAAAAACTTATGTGCTCTCAACAGGTACTCCGCTACCCTAGTAGC
This sequence comes from Locusta migratoria, assembly GCA_026315105.1. Classification (NCBI taxonomy): domain Eukaryota; kingdom Metazoa; phylum Arthropoda; class Insecta; order Orthoptera; family Acrididae; genus Locusta; species Locusta migratoria. The sequence goes on along the minus strand of CM048744.1, from coordinate 476,773,771 downwards.
CACTTCCTGCGCTTATTGCGCATCTGAATTATTCAGAAGGATCCTACATTTCTTCAAAATGTTTGTAATTCTATGCGAGTTAACTTCTATGGTCTTACGGTCCTAGTCTTACAAACTAACTTAAAGGAACCTAAATACAACAAACACATCCACGCCCTAGGGAGGACTGAAACCACCGAAGGCGAGCAACCGCGCGCTTCGCAGCTTGGCGCCTTAGAGTGCTCGGCCACTCCACATAGGCATAGTTCTCCACAGCGGAGGTCGAGAAATTTGCGTCCAAGATCGCCACAGAATCATCTATCTGGTTTAAGCGTTCCACTCGGCCCCAAATCAGAGGACCGCGATCGTTTCTGAGATCGATGCTGCAGATCAATAGCTCCGCTTCTACCCCGCGAACCTCCGCTTCTACCCCGCGAGCGAGAGTAGTTGTTTTCATCAAACCCGCCAACGAACTGAAAGAACCGAGGACGACCTCTGAACCCAGGCGGCAGGAGTTATTGGTGCTGACATGAGCGACGATTTGCATTCGAGTGCACCAGTTGCTCTCTATCGCAGACGGCAGGACTTCCTCCATATCTCGGGTGAGACCTCACTGTCAAGCAAACAGAGTGCACACTGGTCTTCCTTCCCGACCTTTCCGCTATTTTGTTCCTTCCACTCAACAGGATCTTTTTTGTTACATTCTTGAACCTTATATTTTCATCATAGCTTCTTAGATGCATGTGTCGAACAGTGGCAGCGTAAGATTGTGTCCCTCCCTTACTCCCTTTTTTAATCTGGGTTCTTTGTTCTTGCTTTTCAGTTTTTATTTTTCCCTCGTGGATCTTGTATATTTTGCATATGAAATTTCTTGCTCTTTAACTTACATCTATTTCTATCAGAATTTCGAATATTTTGTATTTTTGTACATTGTGATTCATCCTAGAAATTGTGCCTTCCGTCTTTTAGTGTAGACGTGATGATTAGATTAGACGTACTTTTCGTGCCTGTAGATCCAAATTTAGGAAATCTTCAAAAATTTTAAAATGTTTGTTAAGCTTATGGGATTTAACTGCGCGGTCATCAGTCCCTAAAATTACAAACTACTTATAAACTACCTTATACTAAGGACAACACAAACATCCATGCCCGAGGGAGGATTCGAACCCCAGACGGGGAACGTCCTTGCGAGGAAATCCTCTTGGGTGTAGAAGATGTCAGAACAAAATACAAATAAATACTTACAAAATGATAGCATATGTGTTAATGTATCTTCCATAGATCCCAAATGTAATTGCCATTGCAGATGTGTAATTGGTCATAAAAAACAATTATCTTAAGAATATGTACATTTTAGAGGACATAAAACTTATTACTGCATACTGAATGTTGAATATAGTAGGTGCATATTATAATTTTTAGGATTTAATTTATTTTTATTATTATTTTTTTAGTAGGTTGTAAAGCTTAAAGATAAAAGGCCATAGTATGAATTACTGGTTTGAGGAATATTAAAGAAGAAAATTTAACATCTTTTTACCTTGTGAACAATGCATCTTTTTGTACTAACTTGTGCTAAAACATCTCCAAGTACGGTAGCTTTCTCCCCACTTGGTTTGATACCTTTACAGTTTTGTCGTTGCACACTAGCAGATGTTTTTGGTTGTCCTAGTGGCCCCGGCACGCACAAGGATAGGCCTAAACATGTTCACTCGCTGACGAGCAGATTTTGCAAACGTCTGGCGAAGTCTGGTATTTCTGGTATTTTACCCACAAACGAGAATATCATTTTATACCCCATTCCATTGTATACTATTACTACAATTAAACATACAACGTTGTACCCTATAATTTAGAATATATGCTCCAGATAAATGATGTAACTACATGTACAAAGTTTTACATCGCTTCTGATTTCTTCATTTTATGCAAGATGTAGTGCCTCATACAAGCGATAGTCATTTTGGCGTGATATGTCTTTTATTGTACCTTAATAGAGCTCTGGACGCTAAACTTTCTATGTTACTTAGCTTGTTTATGCAGTAGTTATTTGTAAATAATTTGCTATAAAACCCGAGAAAGCTGCTGCATCGAGTACGCGCTTGCAGAGCTGAGTGTAGGCCTTATCCTTGTGACGTGCGGATGCCGCCAGCTGCCTTCCCGTCGTCCTCGCTTGGAACGAAGGTGACGTGCTCACGGCCCGTACTTCTTCATAGCTCTACAAATGATGCACCTGCTTACTGCGTTATTTAAACCTTTTTTTGCTGTTCTTTGCAGAGTTTAGTTTTGTTTCTTTGCAAACTGACAATATGGAGAAAATATTTCAGGTTTTCTGGTGATCTATGTGATGAACAGGGAACGGTCCTTTCTTTTTGAAGGTAGCAGTGCAATAATTCTATTTAATAAAAAATTCCAATTTTTGTTTCTTATTTTACTTTTGCGCTTAGTGGGAGGGGTATTATAAGTGTTAAATGTAAGACAATTTCCAGTGGCTTAATAATCCCAAAATAGATTCTTCTGAACAGACGTATGATGAGGACTGTCGGGGTTGGAACACTTGCGGGAACTGACACTTGCGGGGAACCCGGGGCCCTTGGAGCGGCTAATGCCTTTTCCTGGGTACAGGCACACCAAGAAGTCTAGCATTGCTGTTGTCAAGTTTCCACACTGTCAACACGAAACTCAGTGAAATTGCACAACCCTTTGCAAGCTGAAGAGCAATACAGTAGCTTGTTCTAACTACATATTAATTCGTTGAGTGTTCCTCCTTAAAGCAAAAAGGTATTTTAATAGTGATAATCTTTGGAGAGTTATTAAGACATTCTCTGCTACTACAAGACGATGAATTTCCACAGTCATACCTCCTAAAAACATATTATTCAGAAGACTAAGCATATCAAGACACCTGCGCAAGCAATAAATATATTAGACATCCTGCACAGATACGTTGATGTAATTGACCGCTAAGTAGTTAACCCCACTATCACGCATCTTCCATCTCTTTAAAAATAGCTACTATGCTTTTTAATAGGAGATGCAACCTTAAACCTTCAATTAAAAAACGTTAATAATAATTCAATGAGTATTTTACATACTTAAAGCGTTTATTCGTAGACCCCAAAACGATTTGACTATATTCGAATTACAAATACATCTAAGAAATGTCACACACCGAAAAATGCTTAAGATAAATTCTATTTTCTATCACCGTCATATAGAACCATTTTACTCCGAACTTGGCATAAACCAACAGGGAGAAACAAGTTGCAAGACTTCCAGGAAAAGTGAAGCGAATTTGGCAGCCAATAGTTGGTTATAAATTACGTTGCCTGTTAACTGTATAAATATAAATTACGGAATACGCGGAACTCCTCTTCAGTACAGTCAAAAATGTCTCAGGTAATAGGCAGTGGTTTACAATCAGATATCCGTATCACTTTCCTCCTCAAGAAGTCTGTGTGAAGATTTATAGCCGGCCGCGGTGGCCGAGGGGACTGAGGCGCTCCAGTCACGGTCTGCACGGCCACTACGGTCGGGGGTTCGAATCCCCCCTCGGGCATGGATATTTGTGCCGTCCTTAGGATTAGCTAGTTCATAAGTAGTTTGTAAGTTTAGGGACTGATGACCCCGTAGTTAAGTCCCATAAGCTATACAAACATTTGAACATTTGAAGATTTATATTCAGAACATTCAAGGAAAAGGCTACTGTGGTGTTGAAACTACAAGAAGCAGCTCATTAACTCAGGAAGGGAAAACGTTATGGTGCCCATAAATTTGAATGGCTGTATCTCTTGTAGTAACATTCATTTTTTGATAAAATGTTACAATCCAATATACCAGAATTTTGTTTTTCTAAACTCAGTGCCAACTTTTTTTGTCGAAATTTTTTCAGGAATTAGTCTTCTACGCATTAATATTATCAAACATGTAATTTGTGTCACAAATTGCACGGCCGGTCCGGTGGAGGTTAGAGTCCTTCCTCGGGTATGTTTGTTTGTACTTTGCCTAAGTTAATTTAAGTAAGATTAAGTAGTGTGTAAGTTTAGCGACCGATGACCTAAGTAGTTTGGCCGCATAAGACTACACATATACACGTAATTTATTTATTTCATCACCACATTTAAGTACAATAATTAAAGAAACTTAACTGTAGAAATTTGAAATAAACACTGCAAACAAATGATTGATATTTCTCATAAGAGGAATGCACAGAACCGTTGAATTATGTCTTGTGAATGTACCTACAAAATCTGCCATATGAAAATTGTAGTGTGAGTCCCAAATTTGTTTTTTCTATAACAACATTAAAAACATATTAAAAATTCAGAACTCGAAAACCAGTGATGTGAATGGACTTGAAGCGTTTTGTGTTGCTAAATCTTTACATAGTAGACACGATTTTAAAATTTGGTTGCTATCGCCAAAGTAGCTTGAGGGAGTGGAGTAGGGGTGGTGTTTCCCTACTTCTGGAACACCCTGTTCACTACCCGCAGCGTCCGGGTCTCCCCGCAAGTGTCTACACATTCCCTTTCCCCGCAAGTATCACTCCCCGCAAGTGTCACAAACTCAGGACTGTCTCTAGTGCTCGCCCAAAGAACCCATTCACTGTATATAATCTCTGTTACTAACTATGGGTATACATTATTTGCCTTTCTTACTTTTTGGTTTATGTGAACCTGAAGACATTATTTTCATTCATTTCACTAAAAGTAATTGACACCTATTCCATATCCTTGAATATTGCGTGTTCTGCGCGGCATTTAGTGAAACTAATATAACAGCATCTGGCATTCAATTTTAGTGAAAATAGGCACCAACAAAAAACAGAAACACACCACCGCTATGCCACTTCCACTGTAATTCGAGATGAAAAAAAAAAATAAAAGCGAGATAACTCAATGGAAACGTATTCTAAACTAACCAGTTCACCATTTAGTAGGTTCAAATGACACCCCCACATTTTTCAAAGGCTCAACCGAGAATGCTTACGAACGCGATTTTTCTATTTTGGTGTGCGCGACGTAATCTCGGCTATAGCGAACCACTTTTGCGACATTTGCACAGAAGAGCCAAAGAAACTGGCAATAGGCATGCGCATGCAAACACAAATAACCTGTAAACACTCAGAGGAGGGGGCTGGGTCGGCAACGCCTATATAAGACAACAGGTGTCTGGCACAGCCGTTGGATCGGTGACGATTTAAGTGAGTTTCAACGTGGTGCTTCAGTCGGCGCTCACAGCATCTCCAAGGTAGCGATGAGCTGGGAATTTTGCTGTACTACCTTTTCCGAGTGCACCGTCAGTATCGGAAATTCGGAAAACATTAACTCTCCGATCATCTCTGCAGGCGGAAAAACATCCTGCAAGAACGGGACCGATGACGGCTGAAGGGAATCACGCAACGTGACAGAAGTGCAATCCTTCAGCAAAATGGCTGCGGATTTTAATGCTGGGCCATCTAGTGTCAGCACGCGAATCATTCAACGAAACATCATCGATATGGGCTATCCGTATCGAAAGTCCACTCGAGTGCCCTGGTAGACTTCACGACGCATACCTTTACGCCTCACCAAGACCCGTCACCACCGACCTTGGACTATTGATGACTGGAAAGATGTTGCCTGGTCTGACGAGACTCGTTTCCGGTTTTTTGGAGTGGATGGACGTTTACGGGTATGGAGACAACCCCATGAATCCATGGACGCTGCATGTCGGCGCAGAACTGTCCACACGTCCAGAATTGCTACAGAGTGGCTCCAGGAGCAATATTCTGAATTTAAACAACTCCGATGGCCACCATAGTCCTCAGAAAAATGAGCATATCTGGGATGTACCGCAACGTGCTCTGCAGAGATCTCCATTCCTTCGTACTCTTTCAGATTCGTGGACAGCCCTGCAGGATGCATGGTGTCAAGACCCTCCAGCACTACTTCAGACTGTAGTCGAGTCCACGCCACGTCGTGTTGCGGCACTTCTGCGGGGCCCCATACGATTTTATGCAGATGTACCAGTTTCTTTATTCTTCAGTGTATATCTTCAGCAGATGCCTAGGATCTGGTTTTATTAAATCCAGTTGTGACAGTCTATTAGTTTAACCCAGTACTACATCATCACCGCCGATACCGCGAGTTATACGATCATACAATGTTCTTATCTAACCTGTCTGTACATATTTAAGTAGGCCTAAACTACTTAACGTACAGGTACAATTAACAATCACCAAAGAGCCTAGTACCGGATGAGGTTTTCAAGTAAATGTAATCTCTATCTATATAAAAGCCAAAGGACATTCATTCATTCACTCACTCACTCACCGACTAAACTCGAAATCTCGAAAACTACTTCACCTATGAAGCTGAAATTTGGCAGGAATGTAGTTTATAAGTAGAAGACGTCAGCTAAGAAAGGATTTTACGGTAGAGCCGATAGTTCAGGAGATATGACGTCATAATCAATGAAAACCCCCTCTCTTGCGGCACTTGACTTTATCAGTCCACCATTTCAGAATGAGAGGACTTATCGATTTGCAACAAATTTAAAACATAATCTCAAACCTTTAGGAAACTTTTTCTCGCTGACAACCACAGCAAAATGATGAAATGGCATGACGTTAAATTTATTACTCGTACACTATTAATTGTATTCGCTAGAAATGATACAGGCAGTATATACAAGTACCACTGAACGTACTTTCGAAATTTTCTCACACTACGACACACAGTTCATGAGATATGGAGTCATGAACAATTAGGTTAATGAAAAACCGCCTCATAACGCATGACTTTTGATTTATTACGTCTTTCCTACCAACTCTACTCGGGACGTATTTTGCAGACATTTTACATATACGCCACTGGATGTACCTTCGAAATAATATCGTATTACGACATGTAGTTCAGGTGATACAACGTCAAAGACAATGAAATGACTGAAAATTTAGCCTAATAAGCAAGATGTTGTAATTTTCTACGCCTTTACTACGATCCCCATTTACAATACAATTCGCGGGCAGTTTCCTAATATTCCAAATTGTTCAAATGTCTGTAAATCTATCGGACCAAACTGTGTGGTCATCAGTCCGTAGCTTACAAACTACTTAAACCTAGGTAAACTAACCTAAGGACAACACACACGCCCATGCCCCAGGGAGGACTCGAACCTCCACGGCGAGCAACCGCGCGCTCCGCAGCGAGACGCTTTAGACCGCTCGGCTACTCCACCGCGGCCCTAATATTCCACTCTACGAACTTGGTAATAGGACACATAATTCAGGAGATATATATATCTATAAATATGAATGTCTGTTCGGTGTACGTTTATCACGTCTGAACCACAAGACATAAATAGCTAAAAATTTGTACAGTTACTAACGTTACCAGGAGAAGGCTTTAGGCACGGTTTTATGGCGATTGGATAGCTATTTATCGATATATATTAATGTAAATGTCTGTTCGGTGTAAGCTTATCGCGTCCGAAAGACAAGACGCAAAGACTTAAATACTTGTACAGTTACTAATTTATACCTGAGGAAGGTTTTAGGCACGATTTTATAGCGATCTGATAGATATTTAGTAATTGGAAGAATTCAACTGTTCAAATGTTTGTAAATCCATCGGACCAGACTGTATGGTCATCAGTCCATAGCTTCCAAACTACTTAAACTAAGGTAAACTAACCTAAGGACAACAGACACGCATGCCCCAGGGAAATATTGCTGCCGCTATTGAAGTTTAAAATTAAAATGTTTGTAAATCTATCGGACCAAACTGCGTTGTCATCAAAATCAAAATGTTCAACTGTTTGTAATTCTATCGGACCAAACTGCGTGGTCATCAGTCCGTAGCTTACAAACTACTTAAACCTAGGTAAACTATCCTAAGGACAACACAGACACCCATGCCCCAGGGAGGACTCGAACCCCCGACGGCGAGCAACCGCGCGCATCGCAGCGAGGTGCCTTAGACCGCTCGGCTACTCCACCGCGGCAATTTGAAGAATACAACGCGAAATGTGGAACCATAATTACTCTTTGAAAGTTATATTTACTCTTTGAAAATTGTTTTATTAGTTGCATTGTTGCTTGAGGGTTGATAATAATAAAAGGGTGGAGTAAAATGGGATGGAAAGTTATCGGCGTATATAAAATTCTACGTGTGTGTGTGTTAATATTTCGCTCAGCGAAAACTACAGAACGCAAACGAATGGTATGTGTGTAATTGTTGTCCGAAGTCTTCCGTTGTACACCATAGCAGTTCCATTCCGATATCTATAAGGGGGGGGGGGGGGGGAGAGGAGATATGGTGGTTGAAAGTCGTCAAATTATAAAAAAATTCCGACTGAAGGCCAGCGATGACGTTTGCGACTCTGTATCAAGGAGGTTACATACAGCGAAACGTGATGCCACAGGCCATATTTTGGTCTATGCGTGCTACAATGTCTTCAGCGCTTTCTCTGTAAGGATAAGCATACGAATAAAGAAATATAAGAATAATAAATAAATAAAGCAGTAAAAAAGAAATTTCTTTTAATACATCTCTTTAAAAAAATCGATTTGACATTTCGCGCATTATCTATCATAATCAACCAACACGCAAGCGGAGCCGCGGGTTTAAGCTAGTTACCTCATAAACGTGACATCCGTAAATAGGTAATGCATTATGTTTGACATTTTGTTAAGCACTGAATGGACCTTCAATATTATATCACTGAAAGACCCATTGCTCAGCAGATACGACGTCATCATATTATAAATGCGAAAGAAGCCCTCTCTGTGACGCTTTCACGACTAAACCGCTTAACCGATATTATTTAAAGTGAGTATGGATATAGCTTGTACGCTGAAGAAGAACATGGGCTACTTTATAAAGTGTGTAATTCAATATATTTGTTGATTTTACGTATATAACTCGAAATACAGAACAGCCAAGCATCAAAGTTTTTCTTATAGCTTCTGATAGGCTTGAAGACTCCTTGGAAAAGCTATTTATTCTTAGACGTTTGAAATTTATTGCATTTAAAATACTTTCAGTGATTGATTTGTTGTACGTAAAACGATTCAACACAATGAAAATGCTTACACAAGACGTCAACGTCATCAAACTACCGAACCGATTGCAATGACAATTGAATCCTGCATAATTTATACGTTGTGCAACGTATATCGTCTTCAGTGAGCGTTTTAATGTCTTTATATTCATCTCGATATAGAAGGACAGTATTTACCGTCATTCTATGAGCGGTTTATGCTGAAAGCGGAAAATTTGAAAATTTTCTTTTAACCCGATGATACTGGTCTTAATTTAATAACGAAGTTGCGACATTATTTTTCTTCAATTGTCTTTGACACGTATGCAAGGACAGTCACAGTCTGCACGGCCGCTACGATCGAGGGTTCGGATCCCCCCTCGGGTATGGATGTTTGTGTCGTCTTTAGTATAAGGTAGTTCGTAAGTAGTTTGTAGTTTAGGGGCTGATGACACCGCAGTTAAGTCCCTTGAGCTTAACAAACATTTGAACATTTGAACAACACGAGCGAAGCACCAGGAGAATGCAGAGACTGAAGTAAAGTTTGATAGCCCAGAGAAGCATCTGCGTGGCTGTGTCCCTCTCAGAATGAGGCGGAGCGTAAGATGCTGAGCTGTAATAGGGCAGTTCACTTGTCACGATGTTCGAAAACTAATGCTAAACGAAGACTTCGTTCATTGTCTTGGCTAGCAGTCGTAATTCAGGGTACATTGAGAGTTGAAAACATACTCTAAATCGAAAATGCTTGGGTATTCAATGAGTTTGAAGCAATTTTTTTTTCTTCGTTTATATTCTTTTTGTTCCTTTCCAAAGCTGGGTGACGTAAGGAACAGGGTGAAAGATTTCATCAGGATAACAAAGATATAGAATAACGATCAAGGGAACTTGAGATGATTAGAGGCCGGTTGACTACTGCTAGATGCATTACCGCGAACACGCTGAAATTTCCCATAAGAGAAAGAGAAGGTGCCACCCATCACACCCAAGTACGGAAATAATAAGGTTCGATATGCCTTGTTCCAAATTCCTTGTATGCATCTGCTCACTGTGGACATATTTCCATATGTTGTTGTTTTAAACTTTTGTTTTACTTCAGCGTGACAGGAGGAGTCTCCAAGCGACAGTGGTGGACTAAAAAACTGGGGGGAGGGGGGTGGAGGGGGGCTGGGCGAGGGCGTATCGCCCCGGGTCTCTCGTCCAGGTGGGCCTCCAAAAGTCGAACGCTTCGGGATGTGGAGGCACCAGCAGGATCTGACCATTTTAATTAAATTCTAAGTGATGCCAAAATACTTTCAGTTCGACTGGGACACACGGACAAATTGGCCATAGGGGAACATGTGTTTGAAAACGGTGACCCGAAATAAAATTTAGTGAGACAAGCGTGCTAGCTAAGACATCGCATTATTATGCACGTATGTATAGAGAGGCTATAAAGATCTTTAAACACCACAATAATTTTAACAGGAAGGAAGAAGGCTTGAAAGTTAGATAAGATATGGCGGTCGACTTTGTACCAAAGATGTGACAATCGATTATCTTTGATCGAGAGTAATGACGCCAGCCAGAGATAGTTTTACTGTTGATTAGTCTTGTGTAGTTCGCGAACGAACTAGTTCGGAAGAGCGCTCGCACAGGCGAACTACGAGAACTAGTTCGCAGATCCCTCGCCTCCTAGTTCGTCCGCTCCTTTTCCGAAGACTGACGGGGAACAGCGAGAGGACGCGAAAGCGCGCAGAATCGCGTGATTCCCTTCTGCCAGTTACCTTCATTTCGAGATGAGATGCACCTCAGCTGTAGTTTCAAAGTTCACTGCCACAAGAAATATATTTTAAAAATAAAGTACTACGAGTACTAAGTATGCAAAGTAGTTGAATACCATTGTATTACCCATTCGTGTAAATAACTGGTTTATTTGCCTAAGTATTTGATGTCAAATTGCCCAAAAATACGAGTAATAGCACACGCTTTGGCAATACTGATTCATTATATAAAAAAGCAGTCATAAAAAAAAGCTCTTTTAGTAGCGGTAGCAAAAGCCAAAAAGAGGGAGCGGGCAAACTAGGAGCAGCGGACGAACTAGGAGCAGAGGACGATTATGCCAAACGTATCTCGCTTCATAGTTGGTTGGATTTTTTTTCCGAATACCGACGGGCAATAGCGAGAGGACGCGTAGCAGAATTAAAAATCCCGTATTTGCCTTCTTTTGATGAGTCATTTCGATGTCAGCGTCTGCCTGCTAGATTACATAGTTCAGTGCTACAAAATTTCTGTTTTGATGTGTTATGCACTCTGCAATATCTGACTAATAAATTCCATAATGCTAAGATATAGTGATAACTCTAAACTTAAACGCGAGAAATTATCCACAAAGTGTTTCTTTTGGTTTGCATGATATCGTTAGCGGCTCAAGCAGCAATCGCATGAATCAGCTAGGTGGGGGAACTTCCCCCTCCACCTGCACGCACAGACCACGCCGCTCAGCCGTCACTGGGCGCGGACGAACTAAAGGAGCCGCGAACAAAAGTTAGCGCTCCCGATCGCGAACTATTATGTGCAAGTCTACTGTTGACATCACGTGACGAGTGGTGGCGCCCTCTATGCGTCCATATAAGCAAGGCCCCCACGGCCCAGCAGCCAGTCGTCGACTCACCTCGGAGGTGTTGCCCGCAGCTGACAACGAAACGTCAGGGGAAAAAATTTCTACTGTTCAACCACGGCGTCTCAACCCGGAAGTTTTAATTACTAAAGACGCCGGCCGTGAAAGCCTACATAAATACATATATGAATTAATAATGTGAAAGTGTTATTAACATTTTCATAGCGTTTATATACAGGGAATCGCAGCCCTCCCAGCTCGCTGCTCGCTACGATCCTCGCCAAACTGATATCAAACTTGTGATTAGCGCTACGACCATCGCCGCCCCTGAAACTTGCACTGTGATTGGTTGCTTCAAGGTCACTCTAGCAGAGCGGCGTTTGACTGTTGCGTGCATGGAACTCTCGTGCCCATCGCGCACAGTATTGTTTGTCAAAGGTAGTATCAGTACAGGCAACAATAAGTGAAGATCTGAAGTAGACGATTTTTATGTCTGAAAAAGCGATATCTATAGTTTTTTTTGTTGTAGGTGGTACTTGTGAAAGTATCTGTAGTGAGGATGTTCAGCTTTCAAAGGACGCAGTCCATACCCTCTCTTCCCTCTCCTTTCCAATAACAATATTTTTGTATGATTCTTGAGTTTCTCACGGCGTATTTTACAATCAAAATATCCACGGGTGTACTGCCGGTCTATAGTGTCCAACGGGCACAATATTTCGGCGATCATACATCTGCTGCTCACTCCTTTGCTTCCCTCTCTCTGAGGGAGAATGTTGGGGAGTTTGTAGCCTGTTGGCTTTTACTCCTCTTTGTGCATTTTGGTGTGTGTGTGTCTTTTACGGTGTATTAATTGTCTGTGATGGTGTTGGAGTTTCTGTTTGAGTGTCTAGTGCTTGCCCTGGGTGGGCATGGTGTTGGGTTTGTTGGGAAGGAGTGGGACTGAGGATGGGTGTCTGGGATTTTCCTCTTTGATCTAGGGATCAAAGATGGTCATGGGACGTTTGTGTTTATCACGGGACATGTCATACCGACCTAAGGAGCGGATAAGTTCGTTTCCAGATCTGGAGGAACTCTCATAGAAAGCCCTTGCCAGATCTTGGAAACGATCTTTCAGGAGGGGAATTCCAGCAGCAACGTGCAGGTCGATCGTGGGAAAACCATATGGTAGGTGCAAGGCTCTTCTGAGGCAACGGTTTTTGAGCGTTTGGAGTCTATCCAGGTGTTTCCTGGCTGCGTACGCCCAGGCAGGTCTGGAGTACTCCATTTAGGGACGGATTAGGGATAGGTATGCGTTGATTCCAACGGAGGGGGATAGGGAGCTGTTGGCGTTAAGGATGGGGTAGAGGTCGGACATTCTGGCGCAGACTTTCCTGTAGACCTCGTCCACATGGGGTTTCCATGTGAGACGTTGGTCCAGGGTTACTCCCAAATATTTGGCAGTTCTGCGCCAGGGGAGTTGGGAACCTTGGAGGTGAAGGAGGGGGGGGGGGGAGGTTTAGGAGCACCACGTTTTCAGATCTTTTTGGTGATCAGCACAGCCTGAGTCTTTTCAGCGTTGATGGTGATTCGCCAGCGACGGGACCATGTGTCTGTGTCATCTAGAGCCCTTTGTAGCCTACGTATGACCAGGCCCTTGTTCGCATTTCTTGTGAAAAAGGCTGTGTCGTCAGCGTATTGAGCTGTGTGCACCAGGGGGACAGTCGGGATATCTGCAGTGTACAGGCTGTACAAAACAGGGCCCAATACCGATCCCTGTGGCACTCCAGCACGAATATGCCTTTTGGTGGAGGTGGAAGTTTCTACTTTGACAGAGAAAGTCCTATTCGTGAGATAGCTGTGGATAATCTTTACTATACTTGCGGGGAATCCCTGTGTGTATAATTTGTAAATTAACCCCTTGTGCCATACTGAATCGAAGGCTTTTGCCACATCCAGTAGCACTATTCCGCAGTAGCCATTTCGATTGAAGGCTGATGTAGCAGCTTCAACTACTCTCATGATCTGTTGGGGGGCAGAATGTTTCTCCCGGAAACCGAACTGGAATTGCGGTAGAATGCGTTCTCTGGAGATGTGATCCTGTATGGTACAGGAGGCGCTCATAGATCTTGCTGAGAGTTGGCAGGAGGCTAATTGGCCTGTAATGTTGCGGAAATAAGTGGTCTTTCCCTGGTTTGTGTATCGCGACCAGCAAGCTGGAAACACGCGGGTACGAGTAATCTCGTTGAAGACATCCGCGAGTAGTGTAATTGCCGATGGCGGGAGGTTTTTTACTAACTGGTTGCTGATCTTATCGTGACCTGGCACCTTTTTTTGTCAAAGGTAGTATCAGTACAGGCAACAATAAGTGAAGATCTGAAGTAGCCGATTATTATGTCTGAAATAGCGATATCTATAGTTTTTTAGTTGTAGGTGGTACTTGTGAAAGTATTTGTAGTGAGGATGTTCAGCTTTCAAAGGACGCACTCCATACCCTCTCTTCCCTCTCCTTTCCAATAACAATATTTTTGTATGATTCTTGAGTTTCTCCCGGCGTATTTTACAATCAAAATATCCACGGGTGTACTGCCGGTCTATAGTGTCCAACGGGCATCAGGTGAACTGACGGACTGAGCTCCTGGAAACGCCGGCACGGAGATCAGCACGCTACGGCGGCTCGAAGGGAACTGGGTTCTAGCCCGGTAGCGGGCGATTTAAATATCCTCCGCCCGCGGAGCGACCCTTGCGTGGTCCGCGCCCCCCGCCGCGGACGCGAAGTTGAACCGATTGCGCCGGCGTCTGAGATGACGTCGATGTGAGGGCTCTGTCTGCCGTGGTCGTCACTACGTTACATTTGCTAGACTTACTCTTAATTAACCCAATCTCTGGTTCCCAAGCTTTGCTAAGATTATAACCACAGTCACGGTTTATGAGGTCGTCACTAGAGCGAATTTCAATGGCCTCTATGACGACGCAGTCCCAGTATGTCGACGTCTGTACCGGAATCCTAGTGCGTTTATACTCCATCGCGTGATTCTCCGACTGCCGACTTTCTCGGATACCTCAATCGTGTGTTCCTCTGGTGTTCAAGGCATCTATTTTCGACGGTACGCATCGTCTGTCCAATATATGACTTGCCACACTGGCGTGGAATCTGGTTCACGCTGGCCTTCCTCAAACCGAGATCATCTTTGGCGCTCCCCACTAGTGCACGAATTTTATTCGGCGGACAAAAGACAGTTTCAACCTGGTGTTTCTTCAAAATGCGGGCGACCTTCCCCGAGAGTGCACCGGTATATGGAATAAACGCAGTGCCTACCTCCTCCCTTGTGTTTTCATCCGTTTCCACAGGTTGTGCTGTCGTGGTTGGGCGGAGAGCCCGCTGAATCTGCCACTCTGAGTACCCATTTTCTCGAAATACAGTTCTCAGGTGTTCCAATTCCTGGGGTAGACTCTCTGCGTCGGAGATAGTGCGCGCCCTATGTACTAGAGTTTTAAGTACCCCCATTCCTCAGTGAAAGTTGGTGACAGCTGTCTGCGTGTAAACACAGATCAGTGTGCGTTGTCTTCCGATATACACTATGACCCAGGGTGCCATCAGCTCTTCTCATGACCAAGACGTCAAGGAACGGCAATTTACCCTCCATTTCAGTCTCCATAGTGAATTTGATGTTGGAATGTATGGAGTTCAGATGTGTAAGGAAGTCAAGGAGATTATCCATACCATGTGGCCAGATGACGAAAGTGTCGTCCACGTAAAGGAAAAAACAAGTAGGTTTCCATTCAGATGATGCCAGGGTTTCCTCCTCGAAATTCTCCATGTACGAATTTGCGACCACAGGGGAGAGTGGGCTACCCATGGCGACTCCCTCCGTTTGTTCGTACTATTCGCCATTGAAAAGAAAATATGTGGAGGTCAAGACATGCCTAAAACGTTCGGTGGACTTCTCGTCAAATTTCTGACCAATCAAATCTAGTGACTCTCGAAGGGGTACCCTCGTAAACAACGAGACGACGTCAAAACTCACCATGATATCTGACTCATCCAGCCTGAAGCTGTTAAGGCGTTTAACAAAATCCACGGAATTACGGATGTGATGAGGGCATTTACCTACATAAGGACTTAATATTCCCGTCAAGTATTTCGCCAACAAATATGTAGGTGCTCTAATGTCTGTAAATCTATCGGACCAAACTGCGTGGTCATCAGTCCGTAGCTTACAAACTACTTAAACCTAGGTAAACTAACCTAAGGACAACACACATACCCATGCCCCAGGGAGGACTCGAACCTCCACGGCGAGCAACCGCGCTTTAGACCGCTCGGCTACTCCATCGCGGCTATGTAGGTGCTCTGATGTTACTGACAATGGGGCGTAACGGCACCCCATCTTTGTGAACCTTAGGGAGTCCATGAAGCCGGCGAGTAGCCAGCTGTTAGGTGCTAGCAGCGAGTAGCCAGCTGCCAGCTGCGAGGGGGCAGCATAAACGCACCCTAAGGTAGTATTTGTATGCTTCGCGCACTGCACATTGATGGGGTACTTGATGGTTCTGTAACCAGCCATTCATACAGATATGTTTATTCCAGCCCAAGTACTTTCACTGGCCGATATCAACAGTCACAAACTGATAGGTAAAGGAGGACCAAAAATCAAATGTCTGTAAATCTATCGGACCAAACTGCGCGGTCATCAGTCCGTAGCTTACAAACTACTTAAACCCAAGTAAACTAACCTAAGGACAAACACACAGACCCATGCCCCAGGGAGGACTCGAACCTCCACGGCGAGCAACCGCGCGCTCCGCAGCGAGACGCTTTAGACCGCTCGGCTACTCATCCGCGGCAAAGGAGGACCAATTCACTGTCTGCTCGTTCTCTCAACATCAGTCCTTTGGCTTGGTGGGGTTGCTGAGGGGGGGGGGGGTGGACCTGAGTTTGTCTTGCTGCCCCGGGTCTCCTCCGTCACGCTCTTGGTTCGCCAGTGCCTAGAGGACAAATGGCTCGTTTACGCCGCTAGTAGAGTGAGCGCTTCTGCCAGATTACGTGCGCGTGTGAACACGCTGCGGCGAACAATGCTGTCGTTCCGGTGGTGACGCTTCCCGCGTCTTGTGCAACAGGTGCCGCCGGCGCGGAAGAAAGGGCCGGTGGGGCAGCGCTGGCTGCACCGCTTCACGGACATCAAGTTCGCCGACGACGAGGACAACCTGCCCGACCTGGGCGATGACGAGGAGGAGGGCGGGCCGCCCGGCGAGCGGTCGCGAGCTCCGGGGCCCGCGCAGGCCAGCGACGACGACGAGCCGCGCACCGAGTCCACGGCGCCCTTCCACGACAAGGACTTCGGATACGCCATCTCGCTGGAGCGCCGAGAGCCGCCGCCAGACGCCGACACGCGCTACGGCAGGTAGGTGGAGCGCGAGCGCGTGCCGCACGGCCATTAGCTCTACATCTACACATACTTACTGCACGAGCCACCGAACGGTGCGGGGCGGAGGGTACCTCGTCCATCTACAAGTCATAAAATTCACACTACAAACTATTTTATACTTTGGGCATCCACAGTTGAAATACATTGTTAAGAAATTCTAGAAGGTAACACAGACAATCAAGTTAGGATTACTTCCCATGAATTATCATAATCCCTCCTTAGCTGTCTTTTATGCCTTTATTAGATTACGACCGGTTTCGCACCGTTAAAGGTGCATCTTCAGGCATCTGCCTAAGTACATGAGGTGGAAAGACTTATTGCGACGTCCCAATATACTTGATGGGTGCCGAGTTCTGTGAGGCCCCTCCTCAATGTTCTTAGAAGGTAAATAGCTTTGTATGTGAGATTAAGTGAACGTCTATAGGTTGACTGAATCTGAAGGAACTGAGATACCAATGTATAATAAAATATTTATTGTATCACAACCAGTGTCGGCATTCCACTATGCCATCTTCAGGTCCCTACATCGGAGCATAATATCCAAAAGTAGGGATACTAAAACTTGATTCGTGGACTTCTCTTAGTGGGAAACAACAACAACAACTGTGATAACCAGTCCTTGTTGACACAGTTGTTGTTGTTGTTTCCCACTAAGCGAAATCCACGAATCAAGTTTTAGTATCCCTATTTTTGGATATTATGCTCCGATGCAGGGACCTGAGGATGGCATAGTGGAATGCCGAAACTGGTTGTGATAGAGTAAATATTTTATTATACATACGGCTGTTGGTATATCAGTTCCTTCAGACTCTTGACCAGCCACTGTCCCGTTTTCACCACCAATGAACAATGTGGTATCGAAACTTGTGATGATGACTAAAGTGTTATCATATTGACAACTAGTGCGAGATTTTATGATAGCCGGCCGCGGTGGCTGGGCCGTCTGCGGCGCTCCAGTCACGGTCTGCACGGCCACTACGGTCGGGGGTTCGAATCCCCCCTCGGGCATGGACATTTGTGCCGTCCTTAGTATTAGTTAGTTCATAAGTAGTTTGTAAGTTTAAGGACTGATGACCCCGTAGTTAAGTCCCATAAGCTATACAAACATCTGAACATTTTTTGGGTCTGATAACCCCGTAGTTAAGTCCCATAAGGTCTACAAACATTAAAAAAAAGATGATACAAAGTATTACCATCCTTTAAGATCGTATCATTATGGAAAATCCCTCATACTGGTCACCACATCAGTGTACTGTGGCAACAAAGGAAAAATTAAAAATGATGGACTTCAAGTACGCGTCGACGTTGCACTCATAATCCAGCATCTTTTGTTTCAGTTGTCACATATTCGATTGCTGACGGTAACTAAGGTCAGTTGGACACGTTACTGTGTACACCTATTGGTACAACCAATTCTTACTTCAGATTAAGGGGAGATACAACACGCTCTCAACGTTCAATTTTATTAACTACTTTAGGCAGTCAACTTGGTTTAACCAACTGTTGACTTCAACCCTATAGACGTCCACTTAATCTCACATACAAATCTATTTACCTTGTATGAACTTTGAGGAGGGGCCTCACAGAACTCGGCACCCAACATGTATATTGAGACGTCGCAATAAGTTTTCACATGTACTAAGGAATATATCTGAAGATGCCCTTTAACGGTGCGAAACCGAGCGTAACCTAATAAAGACATAAAAGACAGCTAAGGTGGATTATCATAATTAATGGGAACGAATCCTAGCTTAATTGTATGTGTTACCCTTCTCACTACAAGTCGTATCTTTCTCTGTTCTCCCCCATACTTCAGCTTCATACTTTTTATAAGTTATATACTTGTGAACTAACTTATACTAAAGACAACACAAACATCCATGCCCGAGGGAGGATTCGAACCTCCGACGCGGGAGGCAGTGATTCTGCATATTTGGCATAAGGTTTCTACACTATACGCCCTTCGAACGAAAAATTTTAATCGTTCCTTACAAAATGACAAATCAAATAAAATGTTATAAATATATCTTGAACATTTACAGAATCACAATAACTAAATTCTACAAGATTTTTTCTCTTTCAAAATGAAAGGCTTAACTATTTCGGTAGAGTTTTTTAATTATTTTTAAAAGGTTTTATCACCTAAAGAAACCTTTCCAAGAAAATATCTGCAAGCATGTCAAATACTATAGAAAATGCAGTGTAGAATGAATTAGAAAACGATAATAGTTCCGCAAAACGTTTAAGTTCAGTGGCAGCAAAGTCTATCCACCCTCCCCAAAAAAGTAAAAAAAAAAAAAAAGTTTTTTTTTTTAATTTGTTTGTACTGTTATGCTTCTTGTAGAGCATGTTTCCGATTACTACATAAATTCAAAAAGAGGTAACGTACCTGTGCGACATCGACAGTTTCGTATTCTAATTGCCTACTTTGCAACCAAATTAAGGAGGCACTTTTTCGAAACAACAGATTTGTCTGACAATGTGACGCAAAAGCTACAAATTTGACTCTAAGTTGCCTAAAACCTTCCTGAGCAACGCTGAAAATACATAACTCCCTGAAACATCACTTCGCCTCGGCGACGCTTCAAACTGCAGAGTGACGACACATGCAAAATAAATAAATAAATAAAATAAAAAATTCCAGATCTCAGAATTTAAAGTGAGGCTTAAGGCAGGTTAAAGATATTCGTTTGGCGCCAAAATCCATCACAGCTCTGCCAAACACTACCGTGGGCGTGATACGTGACAGGAAGATCGCCACACCAAGTTATCCATATTACACCCCTTTTTGACGTGAGAGGAACAGGACGTCAATTCTCTGTGTAGAACTACGCGTCTTCCTCATGGGTGACGGAGGGAGACATTTCAAACAAGCCGTCGACCAGAATCGAAAGGATCTTACGGGGTGGTTTAAAGAGGTCAGTGAGACTACTACCTCTTGCCCTAGGACGTTGTTTTAGTGTGGTTGAATAAACACAAAATTTAATAGATTGGATTCAAATTAATATTCGAAAACTTGTTTGGTACAAAGAGCTACTAAAAAAAAAAAAAGAGAGAGAGAGAGAGAGAGAAAGAGATTGAGAAGCAGACCTCTTACATTTTTATTTGCATCTAAAATAAATAAAGACAGAGCTTTGTAGATAAAGACAGAATAATTATTTATTTGCATCTAAAATAAATAAAGACAGAGATAATTACCTATAGCTTTGTAGATAAAGGCAGAATAATTATTTGTGGCACTTTAGGCTATGAACGTAAACATAACCCTACAGTGATTCTCATACTTTCTCAGTCGAAAACGTTAGTTCGCAATGCTATCAATAACAGAACGACGTTCTTGACAACATTTACGATTGTGGACTGCCACCGGAAAAATCAAATCTTCTGTATGGACATAATAATGCTGCAAACCTATTGAACGTAGTCTGACTCGTTTGGATTAAAGCTCGAACGCTATGGTGTTCAAGACGTAACTACCGCGGACTGTTTAAAACCATTCAGACAAATTTGACCGTTATCAGTACCGGCAAAGAGTATCTATGCTTTTCAGCCCTACAGTTTCACGGTCACATGTAGGGTGATCACTGCGCGGAATGGCCGCGTGGTCTAAGGCGTCATGATACGAACTGGCCGGTCGTTTCCGTCGGAAGTTCGAGTCTCCATTCTGGCGTGTATATTTGTGTGTGTGTGTGTGTGTGTGTGTGTGTGTGTGTGTGTGTGTGTGTGTGTGTTTTGTCCTTAGTATAAGTTTGTAAAGTTATGGTACCTAACGTACAGTGGTCGTCGGTCCCTTAACTTACGAACTACTTAAAATAACTTATCCTGGGAACAACACAAACACCAATGTCCGAGGGAGGATTTGAACCCCCTAAGGCGAATGACCGCGCGCACCGTAGCAAGGCTCACTACAAGTCGTATCTTTCTCTGTTCTCTCCCATACTTCAGCTTCATACTTTTTATAAGATATATACTTATGAACTAACTTATACTAAAGACAACACAAACATCCATGCCCGAGGGAGGATTCGAACCTCCGACGCGGGAGGCAGTGATTCTGCATATTTGGCATAAGGTTTCTACACTATACGCCCTTCGAACAAAATTTTAATCGTTCCTTACAAAATAATTATTTGTGGCACTTTAGGCTATGAACGTAAACATAACCCTACAATGATTCTCATACTTTCTCAGTCTAAAACGTTAGTTCGCAATGCTATCAATAACAGAACGACGTTCTTGACAACATTTACGATTGTGGACTGCCACCGGAAAAATCAAATCTTCTGTATGGACATAATAATGCTGCAAACCTATTGAACGTAGTCTGACTCGTTTGGATTAAAGCTCGAACGCTATGGTGTTCAAGACGTAACTACCGCGGACTGTTTAAAACCATTCAGACAAATTTGACCGTTATCAGTACCGGCAAAGAGTATCTATGCTTTTCAGCCCTACAGTTTCACGGTCACATGTAGGGTGATCACTGCGCGGAATGGCCGCGTGGTCTAAGGCGTCATGATACGAACTGGCCGGTCGTTTCCGTCGGAAGTTCGAGTCTCCATTCTGGCGTGTATATTTGTGTGTGTGTGTGTGTGTGTGTTTTGTCCTTAGTATAAGTTTGTAAAGTTATGGTACCTAACGTACAGTGGTCGTCGGTCCCTTAACTTACGAACTACTTAAAATAACTTATCCTGGGAACAACACAAACACCAATGTCCGAGGGAGGATTTGAACCCCCTAAGGCGAATGACCGCGCGCACCGTAGCAAGGCTCACTACAAGTCGTATCTTTCTCTGTTCTCTCCCATACTTCAGCTTCATACTTTTTATAAGATATATACTTATGAACTAACTTATACTAAAGACAACACAAACATCCATGCCCGAGGGAGGATTCGAACCTCCGACGCGGGAGGCAGTGATTCTGCATATTTGGCATAAGGTTTCTACACTATACGCCCTTCGAACAAAATTTTAATCGTTCCTTACAAAATGACAAATCAAATAAAATTGACTGTGATGGCTTGTGTACCAAACATTGATTTCTTGGAGACATTTGTACATATTCCAAAAGACGTGTCAAATGACACTATTGGGCATATTACCTTAAAAAAATGTGAACAAAATCAACTCAAAAACTTAAAGATCATATAATTTGTATATGAGAAATGCTTTTTGCGATAATGTAGTTGGCCGGTTAAACAATTTATATACGAAACACAGAAATCGTACAGAATTTGATTCAGAAAAGGCCGAATTAATAAATAGGCTGAACCTTGAAGGAAACTGTGCAAATTTTATATCATTTTTCAATACCACCAAAGGATCCCAATTGGTAGACTGCGTATTTTTAACACAAAATACTTGTGGCAAAATGAAAAATTACCTGTAAGTTAAATGTGTGCAAAAAATATTAAATCTTTTTGTATGCTGATGATTTTACAATAAATAATAATGTTTTTATTTTTAATCTGTACTTTTTCCGACAACAGGTCCAAATCCCAACATTTTGAAATTTTCTCCCGATAGTTTAGTTTTCCGATTTGACAACCCTAGTTGTGGCACTGCGAAGTACTATAGCAAGGGGTGGCGACTCAATTCTACTGTAAGTAGCACTCTGACTGAATGAACCTCACTGTCCTGAAACGATGAACAGTGTGTCCTCGCTTGAAAACACTGGCTACACACTGTCTTACAGATTTTTTTTTTTTACAATACACGGCACTACAACTACCTTATTACTCGGCAAACTCAGGTAATTTTTAACAGACTGTAGAGTTTGAAAGAACGAGTAGGTTGATCAATGGAGAGGCTAATATCAAAGACGGCCCCGTCCACTTCCGATATTTTTACAAGAGAGGCATAAGATTGAAATGTTGTTACCAAAATACCCCCACTTGTGAGATTTTTTTGTCTGCTCTCTTTTATGTCAAAAATTACCCCCAGTAACGAAAATGTGGCAAAAACAGGAGTTAGGTGTAAGATCAAATCGAAATATTTATTAATTGAGTTATACAAAGAAAAGATGCATTAACAGGAATTTTAGCATTGGTTGCTCTTGCACAAAAACGAAAGATACCTAACAAGTTCCACACATTTGCAAAGTAAGAAAGAAATCTAAGCACATGAATTGTGCACTAAATCCTCTTCATCTTCTATGTTCTAACTATCGCAAAGTGGCGCTGTGTCGTTTGGAGAAACGTTTCCTATTTTGCAAGAAAAAGGTGGTTCGAAATTGAACAAAATAATAAACATGAAATACTAAATCAATGTCAAGAGACATGTTTTGTCTCGATATATATCAAAAATATTGAACTGAAGGAGAGACATTGAATTAAAACTTAACTTGTAACACAGCAAGGATCCGAACGCAGGACCTTTCTGCTTACTAGGCAAGCTATATAAGCACTAAGCCACCGGAATCTAATGGTTATGGCGATTGCAGGGACTGTCTTAAATCATGTCTCCTTCACAACACAAACTTCAATTTTACCTCGTGTTCCCCTATATAAATAAATCAATGGCTCTGGACATTGATTTATTATATAATATTTATATCACGTGTGGCTAAGGTACAACGCAGGATTGTACCCATTGAAGTTCATTGCTGGGATACTTTTCCACTATTGGAGAGCCTTGGCAACGTTCATACGTATTTATATAGGGGAACATAGGCGGAATTGAAGTTTGTGTTGTGCAGAAAGACGTATTGTATGACAGCCCGCGCAATCGCTATATCCATTAAGTCACGGTAGCTTAGTGGTTATACTACTTGCCTAGTAAGCAGAAGCGTCATGGTTTTAATAGACAGCGCTGCAAGACACACAGGATGCAAATTAACAGAAGAAGACAGGTGCCGCGTACCCAGTTCCCTGTTATGAATGGATACTGATAGAGTTGGCCACCTTTGAAAGAACAAATGCTTGATTAAGTCCGTTTTTGAAACAAAGTATTATTCTTAGCGACTTTTGAAACTATTTTCGTCCTTTTTTGAGACTCAGCAAGACTTTCTCCCTATTCAGCGCAAGAAATACCATAAGAAAATGTTATCTCAAAATCGAAGAAAACACTGACTTGTTCGTATTTGATGCTTGGCTTCCAACATATTCGAACTTTTCGTCTCCACTGTCAACGGATTTAAAACACAGCTATAGAGTTCCAGAATAGAGATAACCCCAAAAGACAATTTCAAGAGATCAGGTATATATGAACTCGCATGCAACACACGTCAATCAGTATACGTGGGACAAACTTGTAGGAATTTCAAAACCAGGTATTCAGAACACGTCAGAACACTGAAAAGTCACAGTTACCACGGCACATTTACAAACCACCTAATAGCGCACAACCACCACCCAACCAAAGTAGAAACAGTCCTAGAAATATTAAAATCAAGCTATAACCTATAGCACAAACTCGCAATAGACGAAAACTACCACGTACAAAAAAAGCAACAGCAGAAGGAATATCGGTCATGAATGAATATACCACACTATGCAAAAATACATTATTTAACATATTAAGCCACGGTGGAATAGCCGTGCGCACTAAGGCGCGTCGCTGCAGTGCGCCTGGCCGTTGGCCGTCGGAGGTTTGAGTTCTGCTTCGGGCATGGGTGTGTGTATTTTGTTCTTACGATAAGCTACTTTAAGTAATTTATACGTTTAGGGACCAATGACCATTGCAGTTAGGTCCCATAACTTTACAAACATGTGAAACATTCTTAACACTTTAAAGGAGCTATGCGGAAATGAAGACACAGTCAGTTAAAACGTACCACGGTCTCTCTCACACACACAGACAAGCAGAGAGAAAAATTGAAACAAAATTCAAATGCTCCGCCAATCACACAGAAGAACAAATGAAGGCAGACTAGTAGAAGCGCATAATATAAGAGCGTAGATAGTCGATTTTGTGAAAGTGTGATAGTGAAAAAAAAGTTCGCGAAATAGTATATTGCTTGTGTGTTGTCCACAAAAACACGGAAGAGAAAGTGTGGTGAAAAACGAACCGTATGTAATAGACAACAAAGACTGATGATAGAACTATCCATAAATACGAAATTTACACTATAATTAGCGGGTTAAGTCGTCACAATGTTCACACAGATCATTTGGTTGTAGATGATAACGCCGCCATTCTCTAATTATGTAATAAGAGTCCCACATAACCAAGAAATGTAAGATCAAGGTAACAACGAAAATTCTAGGCCTAATATTAATGTTCAAATGTTTGTAAATCTATCGGACCAAACTGCGTGGTCATCAGTCCGTAGCTTACAAATTACTTAAACCTAGGTAAACTAACCTAAGGACAACACAGACACCCATGCCCCAGGGAGGACTCGAACCTCCACGGCGAGCAACCGCGCGCTCCGCAGCGAGACGCTTTAGACCGCTCGGCTACTCCACCGCGGTGGCCTAAAATTATCACATAGTTTAGTACTAAAACAATGATGGCACAGAGGTGCTGAAACATGTTGGGGTGAAGTGAAAACAGTGTTTTGCATGTCAGGCGGAATTCATATCAAGATTCTTTTTACTACAATCAGTGGTGTATCAACCGGGGGGGGGGGGGGGGGAGACAGGAGGGACAGTCGCTCCCCCACTTGAAACTTTGGAGCGGCAAGATACGGTTTCTGCTCCCCCCCCCCCCCCGAAGTATTTTTATTTTTTATGGCAGCCATTTTTGCCTTCGAATGAAGTGTCTTGTAACGACTACAACATTCTGTCCTCTCCTTCCATCCTATATTTGTCCTATATTTTTCAATCTGTGACTGCTAATATGGGCCAACATGTGTACTGATAATGATGGGGCGCTCAAGGTCGCTATCTTCTAATATACAAAGCAGAGTGTTCGTATATTTGTACGTGTTGCATACAAATCTTCAGTTTTGTTCCAATCTTTATGATATTTTGTACACGTAAGCTTCAATCCATGAGGACGGTCGCCGTAAGTGTAAGGATCACATGCGATATATAGTTCACGAGATATGACGTCATAAACACTGAGATGCGCGAAAAACTGCTGCATTTTGCGACATTGCTGCTCATTTTCTCCTAAACCATTGGACCGATTTCCACCAAATTTGGTACACACATTCCTTACCGTGAGGTAACACTTGCTGCATGGTTAAGAATGACATACGACACATGGTTCAAAAGATATTACGTCATAACCAATAGAAATCGCACAAAATTCCATATAATGCGGTGAGACCTACGAAATACACTGTATGAGAATGACAGTACTTAGCGACTTGCAACAAACTTTAAACATAATTTAAAACCTTTATTAAACTTTTTCTCGCTGGCAACCATAGTAAAATGATGAAAGGAAAAAAGTTTCTCGCTTACTACTTTTCCACCGCTTATGGAGTAAAACTAAGGCATTCGGTATGTCGTTAGAATTTATAATTTGTACACTACAAATTGTAGCCGCAGGAAATTTTACATACAGTATACACACATATAGTTGAATGTACCTTCTAAATTGTATCACAGTACGACACGTATTTCAAGAGATATGAGCACATAAACAGTAACGTAACGCTGTTCATGGACTAAAAGTACGGGTTTCGGTATGACGTTACAATTTATAATTTCTACACTATGAATTTTAGTCGCAGGAAATTACACAGACAGTATACAAGCATGTAGTTGAGTATACCTTCTAAACTGTATCGCAGTACGACACGTAGTTCATGTGATATGACCACATAAACAGTTACGTTCATGGAAAACCGCCCCGTCACGAACCAACTTTTAATCAATTACTTCTGTGGGCAGCCGCAAAACGCGCGGACATTCTGCGCTGCCTCGCTCTTTCCACAGTCCAGACGAATGCACACATTCGTTGCAAAGGAAAGGCGTTAAGAAATAAAAGTACATGTCTGGTAAAAGTGGACTGTATTTGTTAGAAGCGCTACATTCGGAGGCGGATTCACATGCGTCCGAACAGGTTGGCGGTCACCGGCCGAGTCTCCGGTCGGCCCTCTGCCCGCCGTTCCATTGTGCGAGGGCCGGGTAGGTAGCGGCCGTCCCTACCTGCAGCACAGGTAACATATATTTGTCTGTGCCTGCAGCCACAGCGTCCGGTCGCTGCTGCGCCCTTGTGGCGCCTCGCACCGGTACGGAACAACATATTTTCTACTAATTGAATTCCCAAGAGATTTTATAGGCATACAGCCCTCATACAAATTAATATCCACATGAAAAATGGCAGGAATAAATAAATAAATACCCGGACAACGCCGGGTTTTCAGCTAGTTACATATAAATGAGACGCAAGTGCTACTTGACGAGTTATTCCATGACCTCGCCCCTCCCCGCAGACCAAAGTACAAGAATCCCTAAGATGAAGTCAGTAAACAGATTTTCTCCTCCCCCCCCCCCCCACCACTTCTAAAGAAATAGTTGGTACAGTACTGTATACAAACATAAGCGCTGTACTTGAAAATGACGAATAGTTGAAGACCTCTGGCCGCCTTTGCTGACGTCAGAAATGCCGGCCGCGGTGGCCGAGGGAACTGAGGCGCGTCAGTGACGGTCTGCACGGCCACTACGGTAAGGCGTTCGAATTCCCCCTCGGGTATGGATATTTGTGCCGTTCTTAGGATAAGGTAGTTCATAAGTAGTTTGTAAGTTTAGGGACTGACGACCCCCTAGTTAAGTCCCATAAGCTATACAAACATTTGAACATTTGACGTCAGTAATCATTTTCTGCTGTCGCACGCCGACATTCGATTGAAGCGCGCTACGCCGGTTGCGGTGCGGAAGTCAGCGAGGTCCGTCAGAGTGGTTAGAGGGAACTATTTCTGTCGAGGGGCCCGCCGCGGGGGAGGCGGCTGCGGCGGCAGATGCACGCGGTCGGATTATCCAGGCGGCGTTGTGTTGCAGGGCGGAGGAGGCGGCGAGCGCGGGCGACTCGGACCGCGAGCAGCGCTCGTCGGGCAGCTCGTCGGACCGGCGGCGCGCCGGCGTGCTCGAGGAGATCGACTCCGACGAGTTCTTCCTGCGGGAGAAGGGCATCAGTCAGGAGGACGTGGCCGTCGGCCGCTACCTGACGTCGGAGATCCGCGACGCGTTCCGGTCGCCGGTGAACGCGCTGCGGCGGCTGGACGCGGGCGACGAGGAGGCGCTGGCGGCGCAGTACCGCGCCACGCCCGACCGGGAGCCCGAGCGGCCCGCCAGGACCCGCTCGCTGCGCCCGCAGCGCCGCAGGCACTCCGAGAGCCCGCCCGCAGAGCCCGACTTCGGCACCTTCCCGCCCGCCAGGCCCAAGAGGCACCGCCGCGCGCCGCTGCCGCAACAGCCGCCGCCGGAAGCCGACGCCGCGCCGCGGGACCACTCGCAGGTACGGACAGCCGCACCACAGGCCAATCTCATTGACGTCGATTTGCAGTAGGATTTTGGAACATATACTTTGTTCGAATATTATGAACTACCTCGAAGA